>CAUOFW020001089.1:0-138047 GCA_963454935.2 Ilex paraguariensis
TGTTTTTTATACCTAGCTTGACACAAATCCTTTGAACCTTGAGTTGTCAAAACTATTTTTCGTTATCTAAGACCAATGCCCTTAGGATTCTAAATCTGTAGATTATGGATTTTCAAGTGAAACTCTTGATTTTCTACTCTGTGATCTTCGCAAGAGGTTCCACCTCAACCCACATGGTAAACTAATATACTCCCTATTATAAACAAATTTGCATTGTCCCGTGCTTGTTGGAAGAGGGCCGAGTATGTCGAAATCCCACTAGTGGAATGGCCATGGGCTAATCATCGAGATGAGGAGCTCTGACGGGCAGTTGTGTACATTGGCATGCACTTGATAGGTTTTGCACTTCTTCAACCCATATCTACTGCGTCTCTGAGCATGGTGAGCCCAAAATTATCCCTGCCTTAGAACTTTACTAGCCAAAGCTCGAGCTCTGATGTGATTGTCGCAGATGCTTTCATGGATTTTCCTTAAGATGTAGTTTGCTCTCTTCGATGTCAACACACCTCAAGAGTGGTGATAAAAGCCTCTTTTGTACAAATTCCCCTGGACTGTGAGGATGTTGAAAATCGAGAAGATCTGGTCTCTTAGCCATTCTGCTTCTTTGGAATCTGTTGGAAGGGTTTCATCTTGTAGGTAGTCCTTAATTGGGTTCATCCAAATCGGTTGATTCTGAATAAGAAATACCTCCTCGAAATTAGAGCTTACTGATGGTTCTGTTAAGAGCTCAACTGGAAGAGCCTATCCAAGCTTTGTTGGGAAGTAGTGGCTAGCTTGGATAAGGCATCGACTTGGGAATTTTCAGCCTTGGTGACATGCACGACCTTAACCTGCACAAACTTTCTCATTAGCTCTTGTACCTTTTTCAAATATAGAGTCATTCTTTCTCCCTTAGCCTCATATATCTCCATGATTTGTTTCACCACCATCTGGGAGTCACTGTGAATCACGAGCTGCTCTACTTCCATGGAATGTACCATGTTGAGCCAAGCGATAGTGGTTTCGTACTTAGCCTCGTTGTTTGAAGCTTTGAAACTCAATCTGAGGGTGTATTCAATGTCTATCCCATCTAGGGAGGTTAGGATTAGTCCAGCATTGCTGCCGTGGGTGTTGGCATCATCATCTATAGAAAGTTTCCATGTAGGGAAGTCGGTTATCAGCTGGGTTATTTCTAGTGATGCTTCTTGACCTGTTGTGAATTCTGCAATGAAATTTAGCAAAATATTTCCTTTGATAGCAGTTCTGGGCATGTACCTGATGTCAAACTCGTTGAGCTCTATTGCCCATTTGACTAGCCTTCTTGACGATTCTAGCTTGTGCAAGACCTGCTTCATTAGTTAGTTTGGAGGGACTTCTATCGTGTGAGCCTTGAAGTAAGGTCTGAGTCTTCTCGCAACTATCACCAAAGCTAAGACTAACTTCTCCATTTTCGGATACCTATCCCTTGCTCCCCTTAGAGCTGTGCTGCAGTAGTAGACTAGTTATTGAGCTCTGTCTTGCTCCCTAACTAGTGCTACACGGGTCGAGAAATCTGAGACAACAAGGTATAAGGTGATTATCTCTCCCTCTGTGCGGCTCACGAGAATTAGGAGTGAGCTGAGGTAATTCTTGAGGGCTTTGATTGCCTCCCCGCAATGCGCATTCCACTTGAATGCTTTTTTCAAGACTTTTTAAGAATGATTGACATTTATCTCTTGACCTGGAAACAAAACGAATTAAAGCTGCTATCCTCCCTATTAGCCGTTGAACGTCTCTCGTGTTTGAGGGCGGTTGCATGTCAATTACAGCTCTGGCATTCTCTAGGTTACCCTTTATACCTCGGTTATTGACTATAAAACCTAGAAAATTTTTGGTAGAGACCCCAAAGACGCATTTTACTGGGTTAAGCTTCATTTGATACTTGTTAAGGATCTGAAAAGACTCCTTGAGGTGGCTGATATGGAACTTTCAATGATTTCACCAGCATGTCATCTATGTACGCCTCTATTGATGTCCCGATTTGCTCTGAAAGCTACGATTCACCAATCGCTGGTATGTGGCCTCAGCGTTTTTTAATCCGAACGGCAAGACCTGGTAGCAGTATGTCTCCTTCTCGGTTATGAAGGATGTCTTCCCCTGATCATTTAGGTCCATCCAAATTTGCTTGTACCCTGAGAAGGCATCTATGTCTTCTCGAGATCATTTCTTAACCTTTAAGTTAAAAGCAAAGGTAGAATTGAAACAATTTAATGCATTAACAAATTTACAATCTTACAACATTCACACTATGGAAAAAGGCAAGATAGTCTCTTATTATATCAATAAGGTAATATGGACGAAACATATAATTATTTTGGAAGTGACATCAACAATTCTATAGTTGTGTTTTGTATTTGAGACACTCATTGGCCAGCAAAAATATCAACATCATTGAAGTGTATGGTTAATTGGGTAAAATAAGGCATATGATATGGTGATTTTTCACGTGGCATTCAAATTTTTTCGGATACTTTTTTTCTCTAGGTTCCTCTTTGGTAGATTACTCACTCATATAGGAGTGAGAAACCCACTTATGTATAATGGGTCCTTCTCAAATTAAGAGTAAGTGATCTACGAAATAGGAAAACCGAAACAAAATTTGTTATAGAAGATCTCACTCCTCCACAGGCCACCTTAAAAGTGACAAGGATATATTTGTTATTTGTTAAAGGTCTAGAGTTTTGTATTATACTTTGAAACTTATATGATTATCAAGATATTTACACAAAACCTTGGGCCAAAGGGTAAGGACGAGTTGGGCCAAAGGGTTGCCACAAATACTCTAAGCCGGCAGATTCAACTCCTTTTTCTTCAAATTGAGCACACTTTTGTGCATGGATGTTCATCCAAGTTTGAGCCGCATGAAATACACAATTTTTCGAGCTCTCAAGATGTATATAGTTATTCTAGTCTTTCGCAAAGAGACGAGATTATTCTCACCTCAAAAATATTCATTCTCACCCCATTAAATATTCTAACATAAAATTAATAGATTTATAGTCACATCCCACATACACCTTTTTAAATAAACCCACCTATTAAAAGTCCTCTCACAGTGGAGGGTTTTTCTCTCTGTTTTCCCAAAGAGTCTACGTCTTCCTACTAGAAGTCGTGATAATATATCAAAGAGTAAATGTCATAGTTGGTTCTTCCATTTTAGCTATGGTTTTAATTTGATTCATGAACTTTTCATTGTCTGAATTTAGTCCCCCAACTATAAATTTTGTCTCAATTAAGTCATTTTGTCCATTTCCACTATTGAATCAACGCCGAAATGAATCAGATTGGTCCAACCTTCGATTGATCTAATGGTGTAAATATATGGTAGAACTTAATTTAGATGAACTAAATTGGGACAATTAAAAGTTCAGCAATCAAATTAAAGCCAAAACCAAAGTTTAGAGACAAATTATGATATTTCCCTTATATCAAACTTCTAGTGCACTCTGAGGAACCTATTTTTTGTGTTAATGGCAGTTAAATTATGAATCTCAAAGGCTAAGTATATGATCAGTGTGTGCAAAGTTGAATGCATATATAATGAGAAGAAATCTTTAGATACAAAGTGTCCATGGTTTGGTATAAGAATTTTATTAATTACCGTAAATAGACTTTTAGTTAGAGGAACGGGCTGTGACAGTGTTCGATAGAGTTTATGTACCTGTCAATCTATAGAATACTAAAATTATAGGCAAGTTTTGAGTACTCTAAATTCTTTCAAGTCTTTGTACTTTAAATTCTTTCAAGCCCACTTTTAATCAAACATATATATTCGATTAAGTCTTTGTATTAGCTTCTTAAATTAAGTATGAATAATATTTTCGTTTTACCCCCTCTTGTTCATAGTGGCTTGACTTATATAGTTCTTCAACATGAGTGTTGAACTCGAATCAAAATCTACCACAATCCAAAATGAATCGAAGGTTTGTACCATACTGAAAAAAAGATATAACTGCAATTCAATTATGCCAAATTACAACTCGTTTGGATCAAAATTAAGACTCAATTCAGTTTAAAAAATCCAAGATCGGTGCTAATGGGTTACTATTGATTCACAATGTTGCAAGCAATTCTAATCAACATCATTGAGTCATAACCTGAATCGTTTGAATCGTAGTTTGACCCAATTAAATCTTAACTTGTGACACAAGAAGAAAAAGTTGCGTTTGATTCGGTAGGCTTTCCCTATGTATGGCGGTTTTTCTTTTTTTTTTTTTTTGCTGTGTCCTAAGTATGGATGATCATAGAGAAAGGATCGGGGTAATTTAATGACACCCGATGGATTTTTATGTTCTCCTGGGTCTGGCTCACCATCCCCATGGACTGAAACAAGGCTTTCGGTGTAGGTATGAAGGTCTAGGCAACGAAAACTATGGGCTAAGATTTGGAGATCCATAATAACAAGTTGGGTATTAGGATCATACAAGACCAGGTGGCCAGTTGTAGTTTCAAGAAAGACCTCATCATTCTTCCACAGCCCAGCTGGAATCATCATTCCATCTAGCGGTCCGATACTTAATTGCTTGATCCAACATCCCATTCTGTCCTCCTCCTCCATCAGTACCCACACGGTAACTGATGACTGCTCAGCTGAGTCCCAGGCATCTAGTGGCACTCGTGAATGAGAATAAATCAGCGCAATAGAGCCATTGTACAACGTAAGAATCTCGCATTCTGAGTCTTGGTGAAGATCAGGTGGCCCTTGAATCTCTTTGAACTCCTCTTTCCCCATGTCAAACGAAACCAGCTTTCTATATACAGATTTAGACCACCAGTAATAAACACCATTCAAGTAGGAATCGAAGCAAGAATCTATCAAAAAACGTAGACAATCGGGAGCATCACCCTTGAAATCTTTCCATGAATCTGTGCTCAAAGTGTACACAGCAACATGTATGGGATCCATCAATGGGCCCCATTTATCGGTGTTCCTGTCATCAAAAGTCCGAATCCAAACTACCTTGTAATCATCACTGGTGGGATCTAACCCGAATCCAAAGCCGCAGTGACGAGGGAACCAATCACGCGGAAACAATTTCGTGCGCAACAATGGCAGAGACCTAAATGCTCTTGTCGCGGGATTCCACAGAGCAATGCGTTTACTTTTGTCACATAAGCAAAAAACACCATTAATAGGACCACCAAGCCGATTAAATACGGGGAAGGATATGCCCATATTGTGATATGTGGGCACTGTAAGCGTTTTGTCCGGGAACAAGACGATGTCCCCCATGTCCCTAAGCTCATTGTGATAGTATACCACCAGACGGGCATTGTCCTTGTTTTCGTTGTTGTGTTGTAAATGAACGGAAATGAAAGCGGGACTATCAATCAGATTTTTCCAAAATTTGCAGACACACCTGAATTGCAGCAGAGATTTCACAGACATTCTTGACAATATCTCGATCAACACATCTTCGGCCAAATACCCACCTTTGCTCTCCATTTGGCCCATTTGACTGTATGAGTAAGATGGGTCTTCTCTTCTGTGTATGAGAGAGAGAGAGGCCTCTGGAATTCACCAAGGAGCTAGAGAGAAAGGTTTTTTTTTTTTTTTTGTGAGTGTTTTTTTATGTCTCGAACAGCTGCTAATTACTTAATAAATAGAAATTTGTTCCTTCCTTAACTCCTAAGCAACGAATTAATGCATTCACACTGAACACATTTACAGCATTGATTGACATTTAAGTTCCAAGCCAAAGTTATAATTGGACCGAATTAATGCATTCACATTAAATCGAGAAGAAAATATGGACTAGTCCTATTATTTATGGTAATGCCATTGACGATCCTATAGTTGTGTTTTCTATCTGAGACACTCCCTGGACAACTACAATATCGATATTAGCAAAATAAAACTTTTAAAATCCAGATATTTGTTAGCATTTTCCTTAATCATTGAAGTGTATGATTAATTGGGTAAAATAAAGCGTATGATATGGTATTTTTTACATGGTATCCGATTCACTTCTAATATTTTTTGTCTCTAATTTTTTGCTTTGATAGATTGGACTTTTTCAAATGTCCTTTAGAGTCTTATTGTATGATTATTGGCTTTCCATAGAACTACAACTATGTTTTGGCATATTTTGATTGTTTTCACTCATCATGCCTCACTAACGAAAAGAACTTGAATATTCTCAAGATAAATCATAATTATTATCACTATATATACTATAAGGTGGTGTAGTAGATTATTCCAGAGGCATAACCTTTTGTAAAATGAACAAATTTTTCATGGTAATTGGATTCAAAACCTAATACACCTATCCTTCGAATCATAATTTATAAGTTGATTGGAGTTCATATTTCTTAATTGTACTTGTAAATATGATTATACTTGTTTCTTATTTGGTAAATTAGTGGGGTGTGTTTTAATCAAAGGGTGCCACGGGGCACAGTGGCAGCATTTGGCTTTCTGATTATTGAAAACTCAAGGAAGAAATTTTGTAAAGGAGGGACTTTATAATTACCCTGTTCCTATAAGTAAAGCATCAATTAGTGCGGGATTTAAATTTTAATTAGGTGCATGGAACACAACTTGTAACATTTAATTGAAGACAATACCATTATGAAAAACTGTATTTGTAATTCCCTAGCCCAAGGGTGGCTCTGCCCTGTCTCTGTCAGACGTCGGTTGCCTTTTGTGTCCTGGCATTACACAACTATCACTGTAATACTTTATTAGATAATGAGTTTTTGTTAACAAATCCTTACCGTAATTTTTGCATTTACTCATTATCCTCTTCTAATTTTATTCACTTTATCCAAAATTTAATCGGAAAATCTCATAACTTTACATAGAAAACTTATTCCTTCTTCAAGCTCTCCACTGCTAGAGGATCTCCACCCCCTCCCTCATACCAGGTAATTGCCACGTATGATCCAATAACTAGTTCAAATTTTTTTTGATTGGTTCGCTTCTGTTAGTTTTTATTTTGGATTTTGCTTATTATATACTATTTTACGGATGAAATTATTGGGAGAATAGAATTATGAAATCCATCTGGAAAGCAAATATTGAATTAAATATGATTTACGCTGACATTTTCTTTTTTGTGAATTCGTCTTTGAATCGGATCATTTTTCAATTTAATTGTTGCAACAATGGTGGAGAATTGAGTATAAACAACAAAAAACCTGTGATATGCACTGCTGTTGTGCACTTGTACTGAAACTAGAGTCCATGCTCTGTTCAGATGCTTCCTTGCATGTGTATCAATTATTTGTATCCCTCAAAGTGCTGCACACCTCATATAGTCACTTGTGGATTATTCAAGAGTTGCAAACATAATAATATGAAAAGAAGAAGAGAGAAGGGGGGGTGGGGTAGCCATATAAGGTGTCTCCATGTGACTATACTTGTAGTAAAGATGATTAACTGCTACTGTAGTAAAGATGACTACACATATTTACCCTTAGAATTGATGCAAACACAGGCTTTATTATCTCATGGAGTATGTTGTATCAGCAAATCATAGTTTATCATGGCTCTATATGTTGCAATATAGCATAGTTCTATGCCGGATTGTATTCCGTAGTTCTACATTTTGAATTGTAGTTTATAAGCTGATTGGAGTTCAAAGTTCTCAAATAATCTAAGACTTGACGTTGAATGTAGTATTGCTATTTTTTATGCTCTTTTTATGATCTAGGATCCAAGGAATGGCTTCATTAGGGCTTTGGTTGTTCATGAATTTTCCTGGATTTTTTTTTCCTTTTGGGAGGGTGGGGGAGGTGTTGTTCAATACATTTGAGGACATTACAATGTATGTTTTGCAAAACCAGCATCTAAAAAATTTGCTGCCCGTGACACTGTATGGCTGCTATGACAGTCAAAAGTCCATTGTTAACCAATTTTAGGATGGCTGCATGCTAGGACGTATTGGAATGGCTTAGGGACATTATGAGAGTTGTCAAATTTTCAACTTCATTATTCTAGAATTGCATCAAAGTTTATCCATTCCAAACGGCACATATATAACATAAACGTAATAATATTTTTGTATATATTATGGTAGATAGGAACTTTTACAGCAGAAGTACTTTAATACTGATTTTGAACCTACAACCAGTCTGTTTTTTCTTTCATAATACGTTCGCCAGTGTTATTGTGATGATGACTGTGAACCAGTTCCTTCAAGTCTTCGAGCAACAACGACCTTGCGGAAATGAAATGTAATACATGTTAGTATCTGCTTTTAAGATAAACAAAGGAAGAATAAGAATTCAAAAGAAAGAGATAGATAGGAGGAAACAAAAGAGGCAAAACAAACACATGAACCGACCTCAGGGGAATAGGATATCTCCCGTCCCACAAGTCCACCTTTTAACCTTCCATGTGCATGAGACGGGCTATTTGCTTTAGGGTGAAAGCATACATATACCTCTCTAAGCAGAAAATGGCCATTCTTTTTGTGGCATGTAAGCCAAATTTTATTGCCGATCCCGAGAACATTTTCAAAAGCTTTAAAAATGGCTTTTTGTGTGTAAGGATTGGAGGAACCCGGAAAAATGTTTGCATCTTGAAGGATATTGAGAGGACTGATGTCATTCTTTAGTTTGATAGCCTTCTTATAGTAATCATGGGGTTGGAACTCCTTTTGACAGGAACCATGTCCCGTCCATTCGTGCCACCAGAAGTCCTCATTATGCATCCCAGCGTTGAGAGCTGGCCAGTACTTATCCATATCTCCTCTTATGTCCTGGTACTGCATATATATATATATATATATATATATATATATATATATATAACAAAAAGCGAAGAATGGTTAGAGAATGAAGCAAATTAAGCCGTATCACAACAGTGTAGGAACTAGGAAGAGGAGTTGGAGCAAGGAAACAGTGATAATACAGGTGTTGGGCTTTTCTTGTATTTGGTTTTGCAATTTTCCAAGGCTGTGTCCATCTATCGCTGCTGGCCATAAACCATGGATTGTGAAGTTATGAGGAATTGGTGCGACACATGGAGTAGATTGGCAGAAAGTGTTGGGCCATGTCTGGACAAATTCCAAATGGTGAACCGGAGACTGTGCGCCGCATGTAGTGAAAGCACATAGCACCACCAAGAGGAGTACATGAAATATGGTAGAAGACTTCATTGTGTCTAACAACATTTGGGGTTGGGGGAGGACTTAGTTCTCATATTTATAATGGCAGATTCTTGATTCTGGACAACCACTTGCATTGTGGATGGAGCTTTCACAGAATATTTGGTTCATTAAGTAGTGATGTGATCTTCTTGTCTTTTTTGCATTGACTCAACCCAGAAATCATGTGAGCAACACACCATATATGTATATCTTTCAACTTCACCGTTGTATTACTTTATCTTCTTCTGCACAATGTCATTGAAAACTCTATGCACAGTGTATAGTTTTAGCCCGTTATATCTTTCAATTACTGAAAAAGTGATCAACTGTCGATTGGCCTATGGCCATCAAGGACAGCACCACTCTCTAAAATTGGTGTGGGACCACAAGGTAATTGAGGTAACAATCTCTTACATAGGCCTCCAAATTTGTACGCCCTAGTACAGGGAAAAAAAGAGAGTTGTTTACTATGTGAGGCTTTTGATTAAAAATTAAAAAAAAAAATGCGCATCAACAAGTTTTATATTTGGGATAAGGATACAATACATTTAAAAAAAAATTGGCACCAAAATTGAGTAGTAGCATAAGATCTTGAATTGATGAATTTGTAATTGTTGATCATGAAAACAACAAAGTAAAAGGAAATTATCGCGTATCACATTTTTATTGGACAAAAAAATAGAAATATAATAATGAATAATAATTTTTCGGTACCATAGCTGGACACTATATACTACACTTGACTAGTGTAAGTGAGCTTCGTGAACCCTCAAACTACATTTTCCTATTCAACATGGGTTAATATAGCTACAGGCAGTCTCGAGGGTAGCCCATATCTAACTACACCCTAGACGCAATTGACTAATTATTGACAATGGAAAACATATATATTTAGGATGCAATTGACTAAACAATTTCCGAATTGTTCGCGTTTTCATGCTTTTCATATCGTGTAATCTCAAACATTTAGGATAAGTATATCACACAGGTAATATCTCGGTTTTGTTAACTCATGCATGATCTGTATATTAAATGTGTAAACACGATATGTTTAAGTTATTCTTTTAATAATCAAGACGTGTTAGTTTTAGATAGATTGACACGATCGATTAATTGAGTGGCATTTGTGTTAGTGATATGTAATTCAAATCTAAATATAACATGATATGATACACAAAATTTACGTCTTAGTCTTTTGTTATCTCGACTGCAAGTGGCATGTAAATGAGAATGAGAAACCAAAAAAAAAAAAAAGAACAAAAAAAGAAAAGAAATGTTGTCTTAAACAGATAATTAAAGGAAGAATATAAGTCTAATGGTACTCTTTGTTTTATAAAAGTTTTGTTTTTTTAGAAAAAAAAAATACTGGATAGAATGTCTCAATCAAGATTCAATTGAGAACTAGGGCATAGTATAGGTTTTCTCTAAGATTAACTCGGGTGATTTGGTTGGTACATGAACAATTAATACAACTTATTTACTCTCGCAAGTCTATTATGAAGATAAGACTATGATATCGAAAGTGTATTTTTTCTTTGATATCGTACCACAAAGTAATACTTTTTAGTTGTCATTTCTAAACTTTTATGGTGTTGTATAAACTCTGTTCTCCTTGATGGCCACAGACCAACCAACAATACACAACTTCATCTTGTGCATCAATGTTATCGTTTGACTCGACACCTCCCCCCTTCTCTTTCTCTCTCTCTCTCTCCCAAAAAGGAAAAAAAACCGTCTCACTCCCCCTATCTCTATCACTCCATCTCTGTCTTTCTCCCCCTCCCAAATCTCTCTCTCTCTCTCATACTAAATGTATTACTCTATTCATCCAAATGTACCATTTTTTAACAAATATTCATCAGTATAGTAGTTGTTGGTCATTGTACACTTTAATGGTTATCCCAAACTAAAGAATTTTGCAAGATAATCCTGATCGTCAATCTCCATAACTTTTATCTATCACTGGTCAAGAGAAGGTTAATTGAAAGAAAGAATAATGAAGATTTCTATGAATTCATACATTTAGACAAATGCAACTAATTTTTTTTTTCCTTTTTGCCATTCAAAATATGTTGTTTGAGGGAATTGTTAGATGAGTCATATTGGATTTTTAAATTTATTTTCGGTCTGTATGGCATTACAAATTATGGAGCTACATATTTTGAATATTGCCCGGGAAGGGCCATGATTTGCATCTAGTGAACGATATATTAATTTTTTCGGTTTATTGAAATCTCAAATAATCATTTTGGGGTAAATAATTCATAATGACCAAATTAATGCAGTGATAAAATATAAATGTAAATGCGGAAATACATGTTAAAACTAAAGAATTGATTCCCATAGAGCACTAAAGCACAGATTTGCTATCCAATGATGTGAAATATAAGCAAAGCAATAAAAAAAAAATGTTACTTTTCTGTAGTTTTTATACATTGTCCAACATAGACCGCACAGCAAGCCCAAAAACTTGATAGTGAGATGATGTGATACATTCTATTTATGTGTCTAGCTATGGTATTGAAAAAGAATTTTTTGATTTGGTTCATATATTTTTAACTTTGTTGTTGTATTACTTTATTATTTGTACAATCAACCAAAAATTAATGGCTCTGGAATAGTTTCTTTGGGATAACTTTTCTAAAAATCATAGGCTTATCCGACTTAAAATATATCAAGTCAAATTGATACTGGGAGTTCACGTGGGCTCGGTTTGGTTAGAAAGAAAATGATGGAAAATGAAAAAAAATAAAAAATAAAGTGAAAGAAAGGAAGTAGAAATGACTATTTATTTTTTTTATGTGTTTGTTTTGAAAAAAAGTTTGCGAGAAAAAATAGAAAAATTGGTGTAAGGACTTAATTATCCTTATCATATCAATCTAATGGAAAACATAGTAAGTGGACAAAACAGAAAAAATAAGACAACTTTCAGGGGAAAAAAAAAATTTCTCTGCATAATTTGTTGGAAACCAAAATAGATGTTTGCAGGAAAATTTGATACTTGAGGGAAAAAAAATTCTCGAGAAATTGTACTTTCTAGCTAATTAAACAAAGAAAAAGTTGTTTTTTTTTTTTTTTTCATTTTCTTGCACTTTTCAGTGTTTTGACATTAACTAAACGAAGCAGTGAGATTTGCGATTTACTCTTACTAGAGTCAATGCATGGATGGAAAAAGTAACATCACTCATTCATATGGCTAGAGCAAAATCGTACTATAAATCCCATCATAATAAAGCCCTCATGATACAATCAAGGGATTTTTCTATCCCAGTCAATTCTCAACCTTCTTAGCCGAATCTAATGATATCCCAGGTATCCCTTATTTGGATATATAATCGGGTTCTTCGGAGGCCGGTACAGTGGTACACCAAACAAGAATTTTTTTTTTTTTTTCGGAAAGTGAATTGTATTAGTGAAGTCAAATGTACTGGGTAATTACCCACAAAAAGAACAGTGAAGTCGCCTAGGACTTATGACCAAAAGGAAAAAACAATTATGTAAGGGATGCCCTGTAAAGGGTAGGATATCACCCACAGAATTGCAAACAAGAGAACAATGATAATAAAACAGGGAAGACTGTTCAGTTCCGGAACAGCAGCAACCCAAAACAGACTGGAACCCACAACTGCACAGAACAATCAAGAACCCAGCAACAGAGGAGGAAGCAAGCTGGAAGGCACCAACAGCACACATCAATGCAAACAACCATACTGTTGGAAATAAAAAAGACAAAGGCACCAAGAGTTTGAATACAGAGTAAAAAACAGAGAGAAAAAAAGCTACAGCTTTCTCAATTCAAAATGGAAGAAATACTCTGCAATTCTCATGTCATTAAACGGCTGATTACACCCTTTATTTATAACCTAAAATCATAACCACAATGCCTATAAAGTAGCAACTAATTCCTAAATAAAAGCAACTACTACAGACTAAGTCTTCTGCAACTCCACTCCTACTTTCTAGTTAACAGTTAAAGACTAAATCAACATAATTCTACTAACTTAATTAATCACGTTCTGCATCAATTCTTATCACTCCCCTTTGATGCGAAACTGGAAACATTGAGTGAGGACCGAAACTTCACGAACTTCGAATATGAGAGTGCCTTCGTAAACCCATCTGCACTTTGGTCATTGGTTGAGCAATGCTCCATCATTACCATGCCTTTAGCAACAGCTTCTCGAATGAAATGGTGTCGGAGTTCAATGTGCTTTGTTCTCCCATGAAAGACCGGGTTCTTAGTCATAGAGATGGTGGCCTTGTTGTCACAATAAATCTTTGTGGTTGCTCCTTGAACTTGATGTAAATCCTCCAAAATTCGCCGCATCCAAATTGATTGACACGTTGCAGATGAGGCTGCTATGTATTCTGCCTCTGAAGATGATAATGCAACACTTTCTTGTTTCTTTGAAGACCATGACACAGCCCCCGAGCCAAGAGTGAATATAAACCCACTCGTGCTTTTCCTATCATCCGCAAAACCTGCCCAATCACTATCAGTAAAACCAATTAAACTGAATTCAGCAGCTGGTTTGTACCAAATCCCATAATCTCTAGTTTCCCGTACATAGCGAAGGATTCTCTTTGTTGTTCCGAGATGATGCATGGTTGGTGTATGCATGAATCTGGACAGTAGACTCACAGAAAACATTATATCTGGGCGGGTGTTGGTTAAGTACATCAGTCCGCCAATTATGCTCCTGAACATTCTTTCATTGGCCCTTGCAGTCCCATCTTCCGCACATAGCTTCTCATTTGGGTTCATGGGAGTAGACGAGGTTTTACAACCCATCATATTAAACTTCTTCAGCAATTCCCGTGCATACTTTTCTTGGCAAATAAAAATTCCTTCATCTGTTTGCTGAACTTGGATGCCAAGAAAGTAATGCAAAGACCCCAAATCTGACATGTCGAATTCCCGCATCATGCTGACCTTGAATTCCTTGACAAGAGTGTTAGAAGATGATGTATATATAATATCATCTACATAAACACATATAATGAGAATATCACCAGTACATGTCACCTTCACATACAATGTCGGCTCACTATCACTTCTATGATACCCATTTTGATGAAGATAAGTATCCAATCTGCTATACCAAGCTCTTGGAGCTTGCTTGAGTCCATACAATGCCTTCTTAAGCTTGTAAACTTTCTCCTCTTGACCTTTGACTATAAACCCCTGTGGTTGTGCCACATACACATCCTCTTCCAAAAAACCATTTAGAAATGCAGACTTAACATCAAACTGAAATACAGGCCATTTATGTTGAGCAGCTACAGCCAAAACAATTCGAACCGTCTCAAATCTTGCTACTGGAGAAAAGTTCTCAATAAAATCAGTACCTTGTTGTTGCACATACCCCTTGGCAACAAGCCTTGCTTTATACTTTTGCACGGTTCCGTCTGGATTGCATTTGACCTTGTAAATCCATTTGACGCCAATCACTTTCTTCTCACATGGCAAGTCTACTAACTCCCACGTGCCATTTTTTTCTATTGCAATAATTTCCTCTTGCATAGAGTGCTCCCATTCTTCTTTCCCTTGTGCTTCTTCATAGTTAACAGGTTCTGCACTTAACAAAGCAAAAGTGCATGATTCATAAATTTCTGCTAAAGATCGATACTTACGAGGAGGGGTATCAGAATCAGGTGCAGAATCTGAGTTGTCGCTGCCTTCATTATTTAATTCTCTTGAAGTAGACCTTCCCGATGAGTTTGATGATGGAGAACTCTGTGGTGACACTTGATTCTCTGTTGCTTGTGTCGGCTCGACTATATCCTCAAAAGGCACTTGCTGATTTTGTTCTTCTTTCCAGTTCCAGAAACTATTTTCATCGAATACAACATCTCGGCGAATAATGAGCTTCCCATTTTCTGGATTATACAACCGATAACCCTTGGTTTCACCGCTATACCCAACAAAGATACATTTCTCGCTCTTTTTATCAAGCTTAGAACGGTCATTAGAATCAATCAGAGAATAAGCAATGCTACCAAAAATCTTTAGATGACTTACATTGGGTTTTCGGTTCCACCATGCTTCATAGGGAGTCATGTTTCGGACAACCTTAGTTGGAGATATGTTGAGAAGAAATACGGATGTAGCTACTGCTTCAGCCCAGAATTCATTGGGCAGTCCTTTCTCATTTAGCATGCTTCTAGCCATCTCCACCACCGTTCGGTTCTTCCTTTCGGCAACACCATTCTGTTCTGGGGATTTTCTCACTGTTAGCTGTCTTTGAATCCCATTTTTCTTGCAAAAATAGGTGAACTCATTGGATAAGAACTCTCCCCCTCTATCAGTGCGAAGAACTTTTATGACCTGCCCACTTTCCTTTTCCGCAAAAGCTTTGAACTCCTGAAACTTTTCATAAGCTTCTGATTTGTAAGAAAGAAAATACACCCAACTCATACGAGTATAATCATCCGTAAAGAGTAAAAAATATCTACTCTTATTGAAGGATAAGGTCCTTGTTGGACCACATATATCAGCATGAACAATTTCAAGAGGTTTCTTGGCTCTCCAAGCTTTGCCGACAGGAAATGGTAACCTATGTTGCTTCCCATAAATGCAGCCTTCACAGACTTCATCAATGCATTGGATTGAAGGCAAACCAAACACCATATGCTTCTGATTTAACAACTTCAGCCCATTAAAATTCAAGTGACCGTATCGTAAATGCCAAAGTCTAGAATCATCTTTAACATTAGCAACCAATGCACACTCATTCAAACACAAAAGATCGAGGGGAAACATCCTATTCTTAGTCATGGGAATCCGAACGAGAGGTTTATCGGATACCCCTTTTCTTTTAATTTCGCACATATTATTTTCAAACAACATTGAATATCCTTTTTCAACTAATTGACCGACACTTAACAAATTGTGGGCTAAATCAGGAGAATAATAAACGTCATGAATAGATCGTTTAATACCTGATTTGAATTTAGCTCCAATAGTTCCCTTGCCTTCAATTTGGAGTTGCTTGTTATCACCCAGTCGAACTTTTGATTTTGCAGATTCGTCTATGCTACGGAAGAGACTTTTCTCCCCTGTCATATGGTTACTACAGCCGCTGTCCAAGAGCCACATATCACCCATACTTGCTTTTGACTCTAGGTATGTAAGAAACAGGTTACCTTCCTCTTGTTCTGCTTTAGCAAAGTTGGCTTTCTGCTGAGCCTTGTTTGGGCAATTTGGTGAAATGTGCCCATATTGCTTACACGAATAGCATTGCTTGTCTTGATGGTCCTGCCTTTTGTTGCCTCTACCACTATTTTGATAACCCCGACCAGCTTGGTTGTATCCTCGTCCACGACCACGACCACGACCACAATAAGTGCCTCGGCCTCTTCCTGTATATCCAGAACCACCTTCACCAAATTTTTCTTTGGAAAGATCCACATTCGACTGAAATGCCTGTTCCAGATTCTTATTTTCAGCCCTGTTCATCCTACCTTCATGTGCTAAAAGAGACCCCATTAAATCATTCAAAGAATAAGTATTCATATCCTTAGATTCTTCAATAGCAGTAACTACATGATCCCACTTAGAAGGAAGACTTCGTAAAATCTTCTCGACTACTTTTTGATCAGAAATATTCTCACCAAATGTTTTCATTTGATTTACTATGATAGACACTCTAGTAATGTAATCTTGCACCGATTCATTACCTTTCATAAGGAGTGTTTCGAATTCCCGACGAAACATTTGGAGTTTCACCATTGTTACCTTGCTATCTCCATGGAACTCCTGCCTCAAAATTTCCCATGCATCCTTCGATTTGGCAGCATTTGCAAGACGGGGAAAAATAGCCTCCGTCACAGCTTGTTGTAAAACAAGCAGGGCCTTCGCATCCTTCTTACGAAGCTCCCTCACCTCAGCTGCTGTATCTACATAGCCAGATTCAACAAGCTCCCATAGGTCTTGTGAGATGAAAAAAGTCTTCATCTTAATGCTCCAGAACTCGTAGTTCTCTCCATTGAAAATTGGCACTAAAGACTGGTTTTGTGATACATTGAGAGAATTCATGATTCTTCCTCTTTGAAGCCTTTTCACAAACACCTCAGCTGCACAAGAGATGTCCTGCAATTGCTACTGCACTTGATCTCGAAAGCGGTACAAAAATAAGCCCAATTGGATCAGACCTGAGCTCTGATACCACAAACTGTTGGAAATAAAAAAGACAAAGGCACCAAGAGTTTGAATACAGAGTAAAAAACAGAGAGAAAAAAAGCTACAGCTTTCTCAATTCAAAATGGAAGAAATACTCTGCAATTCTCATGTCATTAAACGGCTGATTACACCCTTTATTTATAACCTAAAATCATAACCACAATGCCTATAAAGTAGCAACTAATTCCTAAATAAAAGCAACTACTACAGACTAAGTCTTCTGCAACTCCACTCCTACTTTCTAGTTAACAGTTAAAGACTAAATCAACATAATTCTACTAACTTAATTAATCACGTTCTGCATCAATTCTTATCACATACAACAAACAGAACCACAACATGAGACCATTTGTACCAACAGTCACCAAAGTTGAAGGGGCAAAGCAGCAGCATCGGGGAGCAAACCAAAGAAATAAGTGCATGCATTCAGAGCAGGAAGCATCCCTCCAACCAAGCGCCAGATGCAGGGAACCGAGAATAGTAAGAGCCAGCCTCCCTCTATAAAGCAACACATGAACAGGCAAATGGTAACAAACAGGCAAATCCAAAGAGTTCACCATGAAGCGCAAGAGGGAAGAAAAGAGGATAGCCCAAGGAAGGTAGTCCTAAGCCTTCCCATGAAACTGCTGAGCCTGGTGCAGCAGCTCTGCCTTGAAGGGCCACCACAGGCAAGAGAAAACCCAGCAGAAAGCAGAACCAGCAGAACCATAATCCATAGAGCAATCACAGTCAACCACAGAGAACAATACCGAAGATAGATGTATACATTGATGTATAAACCACATTGAATGAAGGAACCATTTTCCTGAAATGTCTATTCAAATAGTAAGCCACCCAAAGAAAACCAGCAGCAGCGTGAGGGTCATAAGCAACATAGATAGAGAAATCACCACCCACCAAGATAAAGAAAACCATAATCCAAATATGAAGAAACAACATCCTTAACCAGTAGCATAAGCAAAGTGTAAAGGAAAACCAACAAAGCCAACAATGACCACCAGGAAGAAACAACATAGATAATAGAAAACAAATAGTCATGAATCCCATGGAATCCCAAAAGAGCAGAGCATTTGTAGCAAGAAACAAAAACCACAACCAGATCAAATACCACCCAGAAAACAGAGGACGCCACAGGGGAGGCCACTAGGAGAGACAACTAGTTGGAAGTCTCCAGTACTGGATAGTATGGAGATTACTATAGGAGGGCTTGAATTTGAGGGAAGCCAGTCTACTCCATCTAGTCTGTAGGATAAGATGGATAACAGAGTTAGGGTCCTTGAACTGGTTTTTAAATCTTCTATTATTCCTTTCCATCCATAAATGGTAAACAGTGGCAGCCAAGGAGATTCTACATATCAATTTCTTCATTGACTTGCCCTTCCATTTAAGAGCGGCCCAATCAACAAAAATACTCCAAGGCATAGGCTTCCATAACTCCCCAGCACGTGAGAGAGTAGTAGACCAAACACAAGAGGAGTAGGAACAAGCAAAAAATAGATGGGAATGTCATTTGGGGGTGGACCTACACAGAATACACCCAACCCCCAAGTGAGCAGCAAAGGATTGCATACGGTCAAGGGTGCTGAGTCTGTTCCTTACAGCGAGCCAAAGGATGAAACACATGGAATCCCTTGTTCTGATTTGATCCCAAGCAGATTTGGTGCTAAAACCCATTCTTCCATTAGGAATCCACTTAACAGAGTCCTCCAGAACAGAGTTTGGGGAGTAGAGAGGCATGGAAATGACCACTTCATGGGGGGGGGAGAGTGGGATAAAGAGGCCATTGCCACTAATCATTGAGGATAATACTGCTGACAGGTTCCTCCAGATTGAACAGTGCCTCCTCAATACCATTCATACCAACATATAAATCCAGTGGTCCCAAAGGATGACAATTATCATACCATAGCTTTGTAGTTTGACCATTACCAATCACATGCTTGATGAGTGGCCTGGATGAGAACCTTAATTTGAGGAGGCACAACCAGTTCCAAGAGCAGGTCTGAGAGGCTTTAATTCTCCAGAAACTTCTGCCCCTTTTGTGATAGATATGAACCCATTTTACCCACAAATTTTGTTTATCAGTAAAAAGCAACCAAATGTACCTCATCATCATTGCAATGTTACAATCTTTGATCCTTTTAATACCCAGCCCACCTTTTTCCTTAGGTTTACAGACATCATCCCATGAAACTTTAGCACCAGTGCTTCTCATTTCAATCCTATTCCATAGAAATCTCCTCATAAGCTGTTCAATTCTGTCAATGATCTGTGGAGGTAGGAATAAGTAAGCATACCAATAAGTATGCATACTGTGAATGACACTCTGAATCAAAGTTAATCTACCAGCAAAGGACAAAAATCTGTTAGTCCACGAGTTGATTCTTTTCTCAAATTTAATGATGAGCTCATTACAATGAAGGGTTTTCTGTCTAGTGGAAATCAGGGGAATGCCCAGGTACTTGACAAGAAGCTGGTCCAGTGGGAAGTCGAAAAGATGCACAATTTGGTCCTTAATCTCACCACTAATCGCACTCATAAAGAGACTGCTTTTAGCTTGGTTGACTTGGAGCCCAGACATAGCTTGGAATTGGTTCAAGGAATCTTTGAATACCTTTGTAGAAGAAGGATCCCCGTGACAGAAGAGCAAAATATCATCAGCAAACATAAGGTGGGTGAGCTTAACCTTCTTGCATCTCCAATGGAACTTGAAAGTATCAGTAGAGGAAAGTTGTTGCTTAATAGTAAGGGATAGTATGTCGATGGCTATCACAAAGAGGTAAGGGGATATAGGATCACCTTGCCTTAAGCCTCTCATGCTAGGGAAGAACCCAGCAAGTTCACCATTAATATTAACAGAGAACTTGGGAGTGGAAATGTACTGCCACACCCATTTCCTAATGAAGAAAGGAAACCCCATAACATCAAGAGTATCCATTAAGAAATCCCAGTTGATAATATCAAAGGCTTTCCTCAAGTCCACCTTGATTGCACACCTAGCAGCACCATGGTTCCTATGATAATTTTTGAACAATTCTTAGGATAATAAAAATGTTATCACCAATCCTTTTACTTAGAATAAAGGCAGCTAGACTATGGTCAACAATATAAGGAATCACTTCCTTGAATCTAGAAGCAATGAGCTTAGAAATAGCTTTGTAGATGGTGTTATAGCATGAGATTGGCCTAAAGTCATTCATGGATGTAGGATTAGGCTCCTTAGGAACCAATGTGATGATGGTGGCATTAAGTTCCATAAGAAGCATACCATGAGAAAAAAAACTCCTTAACAGCATCGATGACCTCCTAACCAATGATTGGCCAAGCCTTCTTAAAGAAATAAGGATTAAAACCATCTGGCCCAGGAGCCTTATGGTCACTCATAGAAATGAAGGCCTGCTTGATTTCCCACTGGAGAACTCCTTTTCCATAATCCCAGACTGCTGAAAAAAGGTCCTCCTTTGAATGATAGAGTCAAGACATCTCAATCTCTCACTGTCAGGCATGGTGAAGCTCAACTGTCTCCAGAGATGCTTAAAATAATCAATAGCTTCATTCTTGACCTCCTTGTCACTGTTATCGAGAATCTCATCCATTCTTTTGATAGAGGTAATTTTCTTCCTACTTCTATTAATCATTGTCTTGAAAAAGAAGTCGGTATTCTGGTCACCCTCTTTAAGCCACAAGATTCTTGATTTTTGCTTGTATATCAATTCCTCCTCTTTGGCAACCTCCAAATAAGCAGCCAGTAGCCTCTTCTCGTCCTAAATCAGGCTATGGTCAGAGGGATTCCTATCAATATTAGATTGACAGTTCTCAAGAGCAGCTTTTGCAGAAAGGACGAGCTCATTACTATGTCCTCTTTCCTTGCAAAAAGTCTTAAAAACGTTTTTGAGCCTCTTTAGCTTAAAGGATAGTTTAAACTGGAAAGATCCATGCACACTAGGCGCCCAAGCTTGTGCCACAGTCTCTAAAAAATTATCCTTATTTGCAAGGTGACTAAAAAACTTGAAGGGGGTTCTCCTCTTCCATGCAATGTTACCCAACTTAACAACAGTTGGAGAGTGGTTAGAGACTCCAGATGGGAGGAACTCAGCAGCAACATGTTGATAATTGGTATTCAAAACCTGATTCACAAGGACCCTGCCTAGCTTTCTTGTAATAAACCTTGTTCCCTCTCTCTTGTTTCTCCAGGTAAAGTGCAAACCAGAATATCTCAGGTCCTCAAGTTCAGAGTCCTGTAAGCAGTCTTCAAATTCCAGCATTGCATTAGACCATTTCCCTGCACAACCCATCGATTCACTAGGGTTCTTTATGATGTTAAAATCCCCAAGGATAATCCATGGATCATTATTGAAGAGGGAAGAATGATATCTCAGGTTAGCCCATAGGGGTCTTCTATCCACCATATCATTTATAGCGTACACAAAAGAGACAAAAAAACAGGAGTTGCTTTCAATATGTTGTACTTGACAGTGTATAACTTGGTCAGATTCAACACGTTTAGTAACATTAATAATATTTGGATTCCAACCAAGCCAAATCCTCCCCAAGGTGTGGCATTGGTAGTTAGCACAATAACTCCACTGTCCAAAAACCTGTTGCATAATAGTGGAGGAATTAACTCTCCTAACTTTGGTTTCGATGACACCCACCATGTCTAGATGTGAATCCCTAATTAACTTCCTCACTTCCACCTGTTTAGAATGCTCATTAAGTCCTCTAATATTCCAACAAGCAAGATTAATCATGGAATTATACAATATTCCAAACAAGACTTATTATTTTATAAGTCTTTAATGAATAATATTTTTAGAAAAATTCCCCGGTGATAGAGAAAGTCCTCAACACCCTTTTATTATACACTCGTTGCCTAAAATAGTTTTGAAAACCTATAAAAGAAAAAAATTAATTTTTTAGGGATATATTTCAAAGTTTTTGGAAACATTTTAAAATTTAAAAACTAAAATTAAGAAATTTTAGTTATCTTATCTTAAAAGTACTAAATTAAGGAGTTTTAATTTGAATTAGGTTTAATTTGGTCAAGTGTATATATATATATATATATATAAACCTAAAATTTAAGAGTTTTGGAGATTATGCGATTTAACAATTTGGTAGTCAAAGTTATAGGCTTCTTCTTCAACATTACAAATTTTATTTCTTTGTTTTTTTAAGGATATGTTTTAAAATTTTTAGGAACCTTTTGAAATTTGAAAACTAAAATTAAAGAATTTTAGTTATCTTATCATAGAAAGTATTAAAATTAAGAAAATTTTGATTTTTCATTGGATTTAATTTGGTCACGTAAGATATGTTTGATGATAAAGATAAAATTAGAAAATATTCATGATTTAAGGGGAGGACAAACATGCCCAAGAAATTTTTTTAAAAAATCAAAATATGTACCTGGACACGATAAAGTTAGAAAGGTGAAGATCAAATGACTTAATATTATGAGCTATGTATTTTAAGGCCAATAAGTACTATTTAGTGTACTCCTTCACAATTATTCGGATTTGTTTTGCACCCAACCCAGATTGAAATAACCCATAACCAATCTAACCTGTCTATTTGCAACCTTTAGTTATAACTTTTAAAGGTTAAATTACATATTTTTAAGGTGAAATTACAACTGATTAGAATGTTTTCATTATCGGTCATTAATTACCTTTTTTTCTTATTTTATTTTTAAAAGGTATAACTTGACCTAAAAAATGATAACTTTGTGTGCCTTATTGATATTTTTTATTTTTATTTTTATTTTTATAGTATAATTACCCATAATTGTTCTAGTGGGCAGGCAAAGATTAATTAATGGGGATTGGTGATGGTTGATGTACTTAATCCATAATTGTTCTGATATGCTGGCAAAGAATAATTAATTTGGATATGATCTAGATTCAATGAGATGGAAATAAAAAAATGTACTTGATTATTAAAAATAATTGCTGCCTCTATTTTATATAAGACTTGGAGTAGAGTGACCAAAATTAATGTTGTCCTTGGCCCCTAATTAGATTTTCAATTTAAGTTATTAAATTAAGTATAAACAACATTATTCTTTGAAACGTGTGTTACACGTGGCTCAGTTTGAAGTACAATTTTTATTTGAGTGATTTAGGATTTATACCCTTCAAGTATAATTAATATTTCAAATTGATTCTTAAAATTCAATTGGAACAATCAAGTCCTCAATGTTTTAATTGATTTTCATACCATAACAATGTTTTCTGATTTTTTATTTTTGGTATTTCAAATTTAAAATAAAAGTGTTGTTGCTGAATTTGTTCTTAGCATAAGCTGCACATCTTGCTGGATTAACCCATTTATTAAAATGGTAGGATTGTATATGAGTTACATTTTAGGCCATGAGTTCTGTTTGGACATGGGTTTATCTTAGTGTCAAAACAATGTTGGCCTAACATATACTTGTGTTATTGTATATTTTAAGTACCCTTTAAATTTTATAACTATTGATGACGTGTTTAGCATGATAGAGCAGAGATGAGAGATTGATGGGTCATTGAGTGACTCAATCTGAACTCTTAGGCTCTTAAGATCTAGAGCAGGTAAATGGGATTAACACACAAAGAGTTTATAGTGGTTCACTAACTCGGGAGTTTGACAAATCAACTCTCAAAAGGAGTTCCTTGCTCCTAGGAAATATATTGATAAAGAGGGGGATTTACAGAGTGTTTGTTTAGGCTACAATTGCTTATTTCCCGTTGTGAGGGATATGCCTCATATTTATTGTCTTCAGGGGCTTTGCATGATTTTGGGCGTGATCCTCGCCTTCATTTCATAAAATTTGCGCTTGTTGTGCGATTGCTAAGGATATCGTTGAGACGGTTACGGTTTCTTTGCCCAAATGTAAGGCCATTACGTTATGGCTGGTGCTTGGGTGGACATCAATTGTCATTTGTACTATACTTGTGGAGGTGTAGTTGCTGGGAAAGAGGTGCTGATCTCGAGCTTCCTAGTCATCAAGGATGGGCTGAGTACCCGAGCTGGGGAAGTCTAAGCTGATCACCCGAGTTCAATCTTAGAAATATTTTTGGTATCATTAGTTGTCCCCCAACCCCCAGTCAGGTGAGTTACCTAGGCTGGGATTGTCCTTTGAGCTGGGTGAGCGAGATTGGCCTGGTTTTCCCTCGAGATTCGCACGATGAGACATTCCTAAATTTCTAAGGCATTGCAAACGTGCAAAGAATTATTTTTGTCTCGTTTTTTGTGTACACCCTTTATCTCTTGACTCCACATGTCAGTTTGTACACTAGTCTTAAATACATTTGCAGGCAAAAATTGCCTCCTTCATCATTCCTCTCTTCAGTTTTCCTTATTTTCTTCTTCCTTGAGTTTTCATCTTCTTCAACTTCCTAGTGGCTTAGGATTTTACTACAAAATGCCCAAATTTGCTCTGGAGTACCTATGGCGCTAGCTGGCTTCCATTTCGAGTCTACTTCGGGTCTTTGATCGTTGATCGTCTTTGATTAGGTACCTCATTGTTCCCTTTCTTCTTTTTGGGCTTATATTCATTATGGATTTTTTGAATTTGAGGTGGTTACTCCATTTTTGGACTTTCCGTTTCTGCTATTTTAGAAGTCAAGGTCATTCCTTGTCTTTCATTCCTCTCTTCTTAGATCCTTATTCCACCGCAAGAAATTTTCTTTTTGGCCACTGGTGTCTTGACCCTAGGGCCCTCGAGGACTGTTTTACCAACATCTCTCCCCTCTATTCTTCTTTTAACCTTCCTTTCTCTTATTTTTTCATGTCTACCTATTCTGAAGCCACTGCCTCCTCTGTATTCGTTGCCATGGGCGACAGGTCTCTCAAGCTAGAAGAGGATGACCTGGGGGATATGGGAGACGAGATAGATAAATTTCTCGGCGTTGACTTTATTGACGCCAAGGAGGAATTGAAGATCCCATGGGCCCCTGCCAGGGCCTGCCCCAAGGTTTAAGAAATCTTGAAAAAGGAAAGCCAAAATAAGTGGGGTTGGGACCTCTGGTAGTGTTGGGGGTGCTAACTTTGCACCCCGACCTACAGACCTTGTAGGTTTTAGTGAGCTCCCCCCTTTCATGAGTGTTCTTTCCGCGAGGTTTGGTTTTTCCATGGGTATGCACTATTAGTGTCCCCATGTATACATCATGTATGATTTTGAGGTGCCCGATAAGACCTATTTCTTTGTTGCCATCCTAGAGAACGGTCTCAGGTTCCTTGTGCACTCCTTCCTCAAGTCTGTCCTCCAACACTTCAACGTCTGTCCATCCTAACTTTTCCCTAATTTATGGGGTGTTTGGTGGGTTTTTTGGTTTTCTTTAAGAAAAACAAGCTCGGTACCCCTATGGTCCCCTTCTTTACAAAGTATTTTAATGTCAAATTCTCCCCTATTGAAAGCTTCCTATCTATTGCCAAACGGGTGAATACCTGAATTCTGATCTTCGACCTCCCAAGATCCCACAAGAATTGGAAGAAGCTTTTCTTCTTCTTATCTGGAAAAGAGTGGGAGTATAACCCTAGGGATGCCTCTGATACTCTTCTTTTACCCAGGGCTTGGTCAGCCCTTGATAATCTGGATAAGTCCTTGTTGAGGTGGTCCGATATGAACTCTCTCCTTAACTTGATGTTTTGTTTGCTGACCTTGATTCATTTTCCCATTTTCAGGTAGTCGCCCTGACCTTGACGTCGAGGAGAGGATAGTCGTTCTGGATTTGAAGGGTTTCCAATCAGAGAGGTATTCTGAGCTCCTCAAGCTTGCAGTGCTTACCCAACACAGGTTTAGTCCTCCTGAAGTGCGGGTTGAAACCCCTATCCCAATATCTGTAGTTGGTATGGAAGGTTCTACTGGTAAGGTTCTCTTCTTTCATCCTTTAGTTTTGTATTTTTTTTCTTTTCACAAACTCTACTGACCCATGTACTTCTATTCTCTTAGGTCCTAGCTTGATGGCTCCCGATGCTGAGTTTCTAAGGGCCAAGGTGGCCCAATTTACGAAGGATAGAACTTGGGGTAAGCGCAGGGTTGATCTCGGATCAGGATACGACTCGAGTCCTCTTCAAAAAATGCCAAGAGTAAGCTTGTCATCACCTCCACCTTCTCAAATGGCTCCCTCACCTACACTGGCTCTCTAGAAGACTTCTTCATTTGTGAAGGCTACAAAGTTCTCCATTTCTCAAAGGGCTCTTGTTTCCTAAAGGACTCAAACAGTAACTTTTCCTACCTCCATGGGGCCTTCTAGACCTGTTGAGGTCTCATCCTCCCCCTCATTAACAGAGGTGACTGGAACCCTCGAGTCCATTGCCCCATCTTGCAAAATTCTTTCTCTTCAATGTGTGTCAAAACAATACCTTATTAGCTATTAAAGGGCTCATCAGGTCAGGTGACCAAGGGTAAATGTTCGCTCATCAGGAACGCGAACTTTGCTGATAATGCCATTTCATTTTTTATTCATGATGCTAACATTCAAGAAGTTTCCTTGATGCCTTTTTCTACCTCAGCTACCATAGTTCTGTATGGAGCAGTATCGGTAAGTTTTGAGCTTTCTAATATTCATTTTTGAGTAGATAGTTTTTCTGACCTTAGTTCTTTTTGTTTTTCTTAGTTGGCCATTTATGTGAGTGCCTTGGTGAGTAGACTTTAAGCTATGGAGAGTGCTGCCATGATGTCCTAGAAATCCTCAAAGGCCTTTGAGCTCAAAGTTGCTAAATTAACCTTTGCCAATTATGATCTAAAAGCTCAAGTACAAGACCTGAAGGCTTAAGTCAAGGGGTTGAGCTTAGCAAAAAAGGCTTAGAGACTGAGGCTAAAAAGGAGAGTGACGAATAGAATCTTAAGACTGATAACCTATTTTAGGCGTGGAATGATGACTTTGAGGCTCGTGATTCCCTCTAGTCTATGAAGAAAGTGTACAATATGTTAGTTGAGATCAATGTCATGCTGTTGAAGGAGATTAAGGTTGAGAGAGCCAAGGTGAAGGCGAGGGACACCGAAAGGGCAGAGCTCTAGGATGAATGTGCTACAAATTGGGCAACTGGGTATTTTTCCTTCTAGGAGTAGACCATGGATGCGTATCCTGATCTGGACTTTGACTTTGATTCTCCTTTAGACAAGGAGAAAGATGAATCAACTGCTGAAAAGGAGGCTGAGGTCAGGGTCGCAACTCTTGGCGTCGTCCCTGAGCTCGAAGTTTCTGCTGTTATTCTTGTTAGAAAAAAGGTTGGAGCTCTTGAGCTTGTTTTTACAAAGACTGGGCCCGTTTCGGCTAGGGAGACAATTTTAGTAGAGGTGGGAGTTCTTGAGATTACCCCGCCTGAAGTTGAAGTTCCAAGACCTGTCCTCTCTAAGGCTCCTTTTACTTCAACTAACCTTCATCCTGCTTCATCTGACCTTTTCCCTGCTCTGACAGAGAAAGTGACTACCTTGAGATGCTCCAAACTGAAGAAATAAGAGATCCTTCTGTGGACCGTTAGGACTTTTTGTTTTGAAAATTTCTTGTCTTTATAATAGTTCTTGGAAGGAATGGAAAAACATCTTGTTTTTGTATGTTTGTCTTGCTATCTCCCCTTTGCTCCCTTATTTCAAGGAGAACTTTGTTCTTCTAGAAGTAGTTCTGTCTAGGTAAATATTCAAGTATGAGGTCTGTTCATGAGCTGAGGGACTTTATTTGAGAAGCTTGTCTTTCTACTAAAGGATTTATTAGCTGAAAAGCTCATCCTTATGAGCTAAGGAGGTCATGGTTTTGTTGATGGGCTAAGGAGCTGAGTTGAAAGGTTCATCTTAGTTTTATGAGCTGAAGAGCTCATCATAGTTTTATGAGTTGAAGAATTCATCTCTGCTTTATGAGCTGAAGAGTTCATCACTTTTTATGAGCTGAAGAGTTCATCACTTTTTATGAGCTAAAGAACTTATCTCTATTTTGTGAGCTGAAGAGCTCACCTCTGTGTTATAAGCTGAAGAGCCCATCTCTAGTTTTATGATTTGAAGAGCTCATCTCTGTTTTTATGAGCTGAAGAGCTCATTGTTGTTCTATGAGTTAAAGAACTCATCTTAGTTTTATGATCTAAATAGCTCATCTTAGTTTTATGAGTTGAAGAACTCATCTTTTGCTAGTAGTAGAATGTCAACTGAACTGAAACTTCTTATTTATTGCAGTGAAGTTTTACAAGGGTATAGTTCTTAGCTATTGAAAGAACTTTTTCAATTGGTCAGCATTCCAGGAATGAGGAAAAATTCTTCTTTATTCAGTTTGTAGATCGTAATTTCATGGTTTGATCACCCTGGATATGATGTACAGACCTTCCCAATTGGGCCCTAGCTTCCCATAAGTGGAGTTATTTTCGGTTGGGAGAAGTTTCTTGAGGACCAGATTTCCTACTTTGAAACTCCTATGCCTGACCCTTCTGTTGTAATATCTTGCAGTCTTTCTCTACTAGTCCAAGATGCATTGTAAGGCTTTGTCCTTTTTTTCCATCTAAGAGGTCGAGATTGACTAGGATTGACTCATCGTTTATCTTGGGGTTGATGAACTCTGTCTTGGGTGATGTGATGCCTATTTCCATAGGGGGCTACTACTTCAGTGTCATAAGCCAAGGTGAAAGGTGTTTCTTGAGTTGTCGATCTGGCAGTGGTTTTGTAAACCTATAGCACCTCTAGCAGATGTTCCACCCATTGACCTTTTAAGGTTTCGAGTTTAGTCTTCAGAGCTCTTTTTGTGGTCCGGATGGTCACTTATGCTTGTCCATTTGACTGGGGATGAGTTGGTGCAGAGAAGTAGTTTTTTATCCCTAGTTTGACACAAAATCCTTTGAAACTTGAGTTGTCAAACTATTTTTCATTATCTGAGACCAGTGCCCTTGGGATCCTAAATCTGCAGATTATGGATTTTCAAGTGAAACTCCTGATTTTCTGCTCTGTGATCTTCGCAAGAGGTTTCACCTCAGCCCACTTTGTGAAGTAATTTACCCCCTATTATAGCAAATTTGCATTGTCCCGTGCTTGTTGGAAGAGGACCAAGTATGTATAAACCCCACTATTGGAATGACCATGGGCTAATCACCTAGATGAGCAGCTCTGGCAGGCAGTGTTTAATATTGGTATGCACTTGACAGATTTTGCACTTCTTAACCATCTCTACTACGTCTCTGAGCATGGTGGGCAAAAATTATCCCTGCCTTAGAACTTTACTAGCCAGAGCTCGAGCTCCGATGTGATTGTCGTAGATGCTTTCATGGATTTTCCTTAAGATGTAGTTTGCCTCTTCGATGTCAACACACCTCAAGAGTGGTGATGAGAAGCTTCTTTTGTACAAATTTCCCTAGATTGGAGGATGTTGAATCTGGAAGATCTAGCTCTCAGTCATGCTGCTTCTTTGGAATCTGTTGGAAGGGTTTCATCCTGTAGGTAGTCCTTAATTGGGTCTATCCAAATCGGCTGATTCTTAACAAGAAATACCTCCTCGACATCGAAGTTTACTGATGGTTTTGTTAGGTGCTCAATTGGAATGATCCTATCCAAGCTTTCTTGGGAAGTAGTGGCTAGCTTGGCTAAGGCATCGGCTCGAGATTTTTCAGCCCCGGGGACCTACACGACCTTAACCTGCACAAAATTTCTCATTAGCTTTCTATCTTCTTCAAATATAGAGCCATTATTTCTCCCTTAGCCTCATATATCTCCTCAATTTGTTGCACCACCAGCTGGGAGTCACTGTGAATCATGAGCTGCTCTACCTTCATGGAATGTGCCATGTTGAGCCCAACGATAATGGTTTTGAACTTAGCTTCGTTGTTTGAAGTTTTGAAACTGAATCTGAGGGTGTACTCAATGTCTTTCCCATTTGGGGAGGTTAGGATTAGTCCAGCATTGCTGCCCTGGGCGTTGACATCATCATCTACAAAAAATTTTCATGTAGGGAGGTCGATTATTAGTTGCGTTATTTATAATGATACTTCCTGACCTGTTGTGAATTTTGCAATGAAATCTACCAAAATTTGTCCCTTGATAGCAGTTCTGCACATGTACCTGATGTCGAACTCGTTGAGGTCTATTGCCCATTTGACTAGCCTTCTTGACGATTTTAGCTTGTGCAAGACCTGCTTCATTAGCTGGTCTGTAGGGACTTCTATCGTGTGAGCCTAAAAGTAAGGTCTGAGTCTTCTCGCAACTATCACCAAAGCTAAGACTAACTTCTCCATCTTCGGATACCTTTCCCCTGCTCCCCTCAGAGCTCTGTTGCAGTAGTAGACTGGTTACTGAGCTCTGTCTTGCTCTCTAACTAGTGCTACGCGGGTCGAGAAATCTAAGACAAGGTATAAGGTGATTATGTCTCCCTCTCTAGGGCTCATGGGGATTAGGAGTGAACTGAGGTAATTCTTGAGGGCTTTGAATGCCTCCTTGCATTGCGCATTCCACTTGAATGCTTTTTTCAAGTCTTGGAAGAATGATAGACATTTATCTCTTGACCTGGAAACAAAACGACTTAAAGCTGCAATCCTCCCTATTAGACGTTGAACATCTCTCATGTTTGAGAGCGGTTGCATGTCAATTATAGCTCTGACCTTCTCTGGATTATCCTCTATACCTTGACTATTGACTATAAAACCCAAAAATTTTTAGCAGAGACCCCAATGACGCATTTTTCTAGATTAAGCTCCATTTGATACTTTTTATGGATTTGAAAAGACTTCTTGAGGTGGCTGATATGAAACTTTCAATGATTTCATCAGCATGTCATCGATGTACACCTCTATTGATGTCCCGATCTACTCTGAAACCTACGATTCATCAATCGCTGGTATGTGGATCCAGCGTTCTTTAATCCGAACGACATAACCTGGTAGCAGTATGTCGCTTTCTTGGTCACGAAGGATATCTTCTCCTGATCATTTAGGTCCATCCTAATCTGGTTTTACCCCAAGAAGGCATCCATGAAACACAGCAGCTCATGCCCTGCTGTGGCATCCACCATCAGATCGATTCAAGGCAGTGAAAAACTGTCCTTGAGGCAAGCGTGATTCAGATCGGTGAAATCAATGTAGAGACGCCACTTGTCGTTGGTCATCTTTACGAGGACCATACTGGCCAACCATGTCGAATAATCTACCTCATTGATGGCCTTGGCATGAAGGAGCTTGGAGGCCTCCTCATTTATTGCTTTTTGGCACTCTAGGGCAAAAATTCTCTGTTTTTGCTTGATGGGCTTGAAGGTTGGATTCACGCTAAGCTTTTGTGTGATGACTGAGGGGTCAATCCCTTGCAAGTCCTCCTATTTCCATGTGAATCCCTCCATATTCTTCTTTAGAAATTGAATAACGAGTTCTTTAATCTCCTTTAGCAGTTTTGATCCCATGTACACCAAATGTTCTAGGTCCTCGTTAAGTTGGATAGGCTCCAGCTCTTCTAAAGGCATGAGTCTTGTCTCCAATTTGTCCATCAGGTCGAGCTCATCCAGTTGTATAACTTTGACCTCCTTCTTCTTCATAGACGCCATGTAGCATTCTCGTGCCATTCGTTGGTCTCCTCAAACCACTTTAATCCCATTTGCAATAGAAAATTTCATCACAAGATGATAGGCAGAGAGAATAGCCCTCATGGTGTTGAGGGAAGGTTTCCCCAGTAGAATGGTATACGCTAATGAAGCATCCACGACCAGAAATCTCATTGTGGTAGTGGATTGGCAAGGATGGTCACTTATTGTGAGAACAAGCTGGATTGAGCCTAGGGGTAGTACCCTCTTTCTAGAGAATCCAAGTAAATAAGTCCTCAATGGCTCGAGCCTGTCTTTGTCGATGTCCATTTTATCAAAGGCAGAGGTGAAGATGATGTCAACAGAACTTCCATTATCGATAAGAACTCGATGAACCGTTCTGTTGGAAATGATGGCTCTTACCACCAAGGGATCATCATGGGGATGCTGACAAACTTCCAATCTGCATCAGAAAATGTTATGTCCATGTTCAGCCGAGGTGCCTTGGAAACAGATTGTACCTCCAATAAGTCTTTATCTCGGACTTTGTGCATATGGGCCTTCTTGGCTGAGCTGGTTTTCCCACCTTCGGTGAATCCTTCTAATATTACCCTTATCTCTCCTAATGGCTATTTGTGTTGCAAGGGAGCTTGTTGCTGAGGGGCTGGAGGTAGGTAAGCTCGGTTCTGATTTTCTTGTGTTACGAAACGACACAACTGCCCCCTCTGAATTAAGAATTCGATCTCTTTCTTCAACTGTATGTAGTCATTGATGAGGTGGCCATGGTCCCAGTAAAACTCACAGAATTTCATCGCATCCCATTTCGCAGGGTCAGCCTTCATCCGAGGTGGCCACCTCAGGAACTTTTCATTATGCATTTTGTAGAGGACCTGGGACACTGTGGTGTTGAGAGGAGTGAATTTTCATGGTGCATACATCGGTTGTACCTCTTGAGGTAGAGGTCCTAGGCGATCTCTTATATCCCCTCTCCTCTTTGGGGTGTGCTATCTGTCTCTTCATGGAGAGAGTTCTCAACTTCTCTCCTTCCTTGGACTTCAGTCCCTCATCTTCTCTTTCTCCTTCTCCTTGTGGGTAGTCGAGCTCCCAAACTTGGAGAGGAGAGCCTCCTCACCATTAATATATTTCCCCACCTTGGAAAGGACCTCAGTCATACTGACTTGTGGGTTCTTGGAGATAGAGAACATCAAGTCCTTTGATTGGACTCCCAACCCAGCAATGATGGCAGTGAGAACAAATTGCTCGTTAGGGACATCTACTTTTAGAGATTCTGAATTGAACCTTTGAAAGTAGCTCCGTAATGTCTCATTAGGTCTCTGTTTCATATTTAGTAAGTGGTAGCTTGGATTTCGATAAGTCCGAACTCCTATGAATTGCGAGACGAATGAGATGGAGAGTTTCTTGAATGAGGAAATGGATGTTGGGGTTAACATATTGAATGAGGTTAAGGCTGAGCCCTTCAGTGTAATGGAAAAAGTTCGGCAACGTACTGGGTCTTGGTACCCATGTAATTCTATCTGATTTTTATAGGTGTTGAGATGGTACATAGGATCCTTCGTTCCATCAAAGGTCTCTATTTGAGGCATTCTAAACTTTGGTGGAAGGGAAAAATACTACACCTCTGAGGTAAAGGAAGATTCGGTCTGCTGGACTAGGGTGTCCATAGTCACTGGGGTTTTTCCTCTTACAAGCTCCTTCATATGACTGAGATCTAGATAAATTTCTCCAAAGCATTGCTCCCAATATTGCTCCTTTCTTGCCTGTTGGTGTGGGGGAAACTCATTCTTATGAATCCCCCTATTCTGGCTTTGTACTTCCTCGTCCTCATTGTTCCTTTGAGTTTGTCGGTGTATGTTGTCGAATGATTGACTGTGTTCATTCTCTTCTGTATTTTCCCTTAAGGGATTGAGACATTAATGTTCCTCATGCTTAGGACCATCCTGGGAACATTAGAGGAGGTTCAGTAACTCCTCATTTTGCTGGAAGAAGCGTTGGTTGGCTAGGCGAAGGGCTTCAAGCTCGTTATTCAGAGGAGGACCCACCACAGGTGGGTCAACCTCTGGGTTAGGCAGGAAATCATGAGGATTTCCTGTTGCCTTCTAGTGGCAAACTCTTGGTTCTACAATCGGAGGGGGTTTACTGACTCCTGCTTATATTGCGTGTAAAAATCATCAATTACTGAAGATGATTAGTAGAATTTTTCATAAGAACAATTGTTCCCATAGACGACGCTAACTGATGATGTGTTTCGCATGATAGAGTATAGATGAGAGATTGATGGTTTGCCGAGTGACTCAGTCTGAGCTCTTAGGCTTTTAAGATCTGGACCGAAAACTTTGCAAACCACAGATCGGTCATAGACAATCTCATGGTGGAGTTCATAAAGTCGATTAATAAAATCTTCTCATCCTATTCATGTGTGAGGCAGTAGAAAATAATACAAAATAAAATACAAAAATAAAAATAAAAATTGAATAATAGATGAATCATCATACTGGTGCAATATGGTCACAGAAAGTGTGCTTTGGATTCAAATAGTTCTTTAAAAATTACCTCAATATGAAACAAATCGATATTTAGTACCATAATGAAAAAAAGATACAGGTGCAATTTAATTATGCCAAATTACAACTCGTTTGGATCTAAATTATGACTCAATCGGTAACAATGTGTGTGTGTGTGTATATTACTATGACTCAAAATGTTACAAACAAGTCTAATCAACTCCATTGAGGCATAATCTTAATCATAATTTGACTCAATTAAATCTTAACTTGCGACACGGGAATGAGAAGAAGTTGCATTTGATTCGGTTGTCTCTCAGAGACTTTTTGTTTCTTTTTTTTTTTTTGGGTGGATCCTAAATATGGAGGTTGATAGAGAAAGGATCGGGGTAATTTAATGACACCCGATGGATTTTTATGTTCTCCTGGCTCACCATTCCTATGGACTGAAACAAGGCTTTCGGTGTAGATATCGACGTCAAGGCAACGAGAACTATGGGATAAGATTTGGAGATGCTTAAGAACAAGTAGGGTATTAGGATCATACAAGACCAGGTGGCCAGTTGCAGTTCCAAGAAAGACCTCATCATTCTTCCACAACCCAGCTAGTATCATCAGTCCATGAAGTCCGATACTCAATTACTTGATCCAACATCCCTCCTCCTCCTCCATCAGTACCCACAGGGCAAGTGATGACTGTTCAGCTGATTCCCAAGCATCTATTGGCACTCGTGAAAGAGAATAAATCAGAGCAATAGAGCCATTGTACAACGTAAGAATCTCGCAGTCTGAGTCTTGGTGAAGGTCAGGTGGCCCTTGAAACTCTTTGAACTCCTCTTTCCCCATGTCAAACGAAACCAGCTTTCTATGTACAGATTTAGACCACCAGTAATAAACACCATTCAAGTAGGAATCGAAGCAATAATCTATCAAAAAACGTAGACTATCGGGAGCATCACCCTTGAAATCTTTCCATGAATCTATGCTTAAAGTGTACACAGCAACATGTATGGGATCCATCCATGGGCCCCATTTATCGGTGTTCCTGTCATGATTTGTGGGCACTGTGAGCGTTTTGTCTGTGAACAAGACGATGTCCCCCATGTCCCTAAGCTCATTGTGATAGTATACCACCAGACAGACATTGTCCTTGTTTTCGATGTTGTGTTGTAAATGAACGGAAATGAAAGCGGGACTATCAATCAGATTTTTTCAAAATTTACAGACACACCTGGATTGCAACAGAGATTTCACAGACATTCTTGACAATATCTCGATCAACACATCTTCTGCCAAATACCCACCTTTGCTCTCCATTTGGCCCATTTGACTGTATGAGTAAGATGGGTCATCTCTTCTGTGTATGAGAGAGAGAGAGAGAGACCTCTGGATTTCACTAAGTAGAGAGAAAGGGTTTTTTTTGTGAGTTTTTTTTTATGTCTCGAACAGCTGCTAGTTAATAAAAAGAAACAAATTTACAACATTCACACTATCGAAAAGGCTAGATGGTTTTTAATAATTTCATCTTACTTACCGAAAAAAAAAAAAAAGAAATGGCTAGTTAGTTTATTAAATAATTTAAATCAATATATATATACTGTAATACTACACTAATCAAATTTTGTGACCAAATTTAGAGCTCAAATAACATGAGCTGCACTCAAATTAAGAGCAGGTGATCTACCAAATAGGAGAATCGGAAAAAAAAAAAAAAATTGTTATAGGAGATCTCACTCCTCCACAAGCTACCTCAAAAATTCTCACAAGAGTATCTTTGTTATTTGTTAAAAGTCAGGAGATTTGTATTATATTATGAAACTCATCAGATATTTAGACGAGCAATATTATGCTTACTAAATCATTTATTAAATTTTGTATCCCAAATTAGTGTAGATGTTTGGATCGGTAGGGTTAATTAACTTCCATCAAACATTCAATGCACAATATTTTACACATCATTAAGAATATAACATATGCTAAATAAATTTGACAAGTATAATTTTATCCTTTACACAATCAAAACATGGGTTTGAGCTAGCGTGAAATGCATAATTTTTCATATTCTCAATATATGTTTAGCTATTCTTGCATTTCACAAAAAAGATGGGCTATTCTCACCCCTTATAAATATCTATTCATACCCCACTAAACAATATAACATAAAATTAAACCCACTCCATTTTTTTTTTGGAATTCATGCTATCCCAACTCTTCGGATCAGACTAAAGTCGGCTCTCCACGTGCAGGAGGTAAATCTAGGACCAGTGGCCCCAAAAAATGTTTGCACCTAGTAAGTTTCAAACCTTTGACCAGTACCAAGTGAAGACACTTACCAAGTGACCCTTAAACCACTAGGCTAATCCCTTGAGGTTAAGTCTATGCATGTTTACTAACAACATAAAATTGTAATTAGACTTTTTCCAATCTCCTTTAGAATCTTATTGTATGATTATTGGCTCTCCACAGAATTGCAACTATGTTTAGGCATATTTTGGTTGTTTTCACTCATCATGCCTTGCTACCGAAAAGAACTTGAATATTCTCAAGATAAATCAAAATTATTATCACTGTATATACTAGAAGGTGGTTCAGTAGATTATTTCGGAGGCATAACCTTTTGTATAATTAACAAACTTTTCATGGTAATTGGGTTCAAAACTTTAAATGCATATCCTTCGAATCATAGTTTATAAGTTGATTGGAGTTCATAGTTCTCAATAGTACATGTAAATATGATTATTCTTGTTTTTGATTTGACAAATAATCCAAGACTTGGTACTGAATCTTGTACCATTCTGAATTCTACTATTTTTCATGATCTTTTTATGATTTCCGATTCGAGGAATGGCCTAATGTTTCATTAGGACTTTTCTGGTTTTTTTTTTTTTTTGGGGGAGGGGGGGGTGGGGTGGGGGAGGTGTCATATAATGTATGTTTTGAAAAATTAGAATCCACAAAATTAATGACTTGTGACACTGTATATTAGTCAAAATTCCATTGTTAACCAATTTTAGGATGATCGAACGCTAGGATATGTATTGGAATGGCTTAAGGATATTATGCGGAGTACCGAGATATCAAACTTGCAACTTCATTATCCTAGCCAGAACTTCATCGAAGTGTATCCAAATGGCACATATATAGAGTAGCATAAAATAATAATATTTTTGTGTATATATATGTGATAAATAGGAATTTTTACAGCAGAAATATTTTAATACTGATTTTGAAAGCAACAATCAGTCTGTTTTTTATTTCACCATAGTTTCACCAGTGTTATTGTGATGATCGGATTATGAATCAGTTCCTTTTAGTCTTCAAGCAGCGGCGACCTTGGCAAAATAAAATAAAATTCATGTTAGTATCTACATACTTTCGAAAGAAATTAAGAGATAGATAGTAGAAAACGAAAGAGGTCACAAGAACCGACCTCAGGGGAAGGGAATAGGATAGTTCCGTTCCCACATGTCCTCGCTTTAGCCGTCCATGTGCATGAGACGGGGCTATTTCCTTTAGGGTCAAAACATACATATACCTCCTTAAGCATAAAATGGCCATTCTTTTTGTGGCATGTAAGCCAAATTTTATTGCCGATCCCGATCACCTTTGCAAAAGCTTTAAAAATGGCATTTTTTGTGTAAGGCTTGGACGAACCCGGAAGTATATTTGAATCTCCGAGGATCTTGAGAGGACTGATGTCATTCTTTAGTTTGATAGCCTTCATATAGTAATCATGGGGTTGGAACTCTTTTTGACAGCAACCGTGTTTGGTCCATTGGTACCACCAGTAGTTCTCGTTCTGCTTAGGTGTCTTACCCTTGAGATATGGCCAGTACTTATCCATATCTCCTCTTATGCCCTGGTACTGCATATATAAAACAAAAAGTAATGAATTAATGATTAGAGAATAAAGCAAATTAAGCTGTATCACAATAGTGTAGGAACTAGGAAGAGGAGTTGGAGCAAGGAAACAGAGATAATACATATGTTGAGCTTTGGTTGTATGTGGTGTTGCAATTTTTCAGGCTGTGTCCATCTATCGCTGCTGGCCATAAACCATGGATTGTGAAGTTATCAGGAATTGGTGTGGCACATCGAGTAGATTGGCAGAAAGTGTTGGGCCATGTTTGGACCATTTCCAAATGGTGAACCCGAGACTGCGCGTCGCATGTAGTGAAAGAACACAGCACCAGTAAGAGGAGGAGTGCATGAAGTAATATGTTAGAGGACTTCATTTCGCATTGACTCAAGCCAGAAATCATGTGAGCAATACACATGATTACTTCTTATAACCTAAAATATATGTATTACTTCATCTTCTTCTGCATAATGTCGTTGAAAACTAATAAAAAGAAAAAGTGGAAACGTAAGAAAGTGAAAAAGTGAGAAAGTGATAAAAAAAGAAAAAGTGATCAACTGAGAAAAAGTGAGAAAGTGATAAACCATCGAAGAAACAAAAAAAAAGTGTTCAAATTGTTCAAAAAAAGTGGTAAACCATCGAAAAAAGAGTAACAATCTGAAAAAAAAAGTGATCAAATTGAGGTAACAATCTGCAACGTAGGCCTCCAAATTTATACGCCCTAGTACAAAGAGTTGTTTACTGTGTGAGGCTTTTGATAAAAAAAAATTAATGCGTATAAATTTTTATTATACGAAAAATAGAAATACAATATTAAAAAATAATTTTTTGATATCATAGTTGAACACAATATACTACACTAGACTAGTGTAAGTGAGTCAAAAAACATTTTGCTATGGGTAAATATGACTATAACCAGTCTCGAGGGTAGTCCACTCTACACCCTAGTTCTTTTTTGTTTTTTGTTTTTGTTTTTTTGATCTAACTACACCCTAGTTCTCAATTGAATCCGTATGGAGACATTTTGATGTAGCCTTCTTCCCGTCAACGTCTTTCAAAGATGAAGAGAATTGTTTTGATCCGTCTTCTCCTTTACTTGCCACTTGAGAGTTGAGCTGAGACCATGGTGTCAATTTTATCATGTAGTATGCCTTGTTTTTTTGGATTTGAATCAAAAAGTTCCCTAACACGTACACGTGACATTCAATTAATCATGTTCAATTATTAGTAAATTACGTTTTACCACGAATTACTACCTTTATTTTATTTTGTACCCTCAACTATATAATTTCTCACATTACACCTTAAAATATTAATTTTGTTTCATAACACTCCAATAGATAACAATAAATTTAAAAATCTGTCAAAAGAGTGAGGTAAACCACAAAGATCTTCCCACTAAGTGTCTATTACCACTTTATTTTATCTTTTTTGCAACCAAATAGTTGTTGCGAACAAAAATAAGGTCGAACAAAGAAAGAACATTTGGAACTTAAGAAGGGCAAAGTCATGGATGTTTATTTATTATTATAATTTTTTGCACTAATACTATTGGGACATAATTTATGGACGTAATTTGGGGACATAATGAGTTGTCACCAATGAAATGATAATGAATTGTATTTAATGATGGGTCACATTGTAGCATTAAATGAATTTATTATCATTTCATTGGTGACAACTCATTATATCCCCAAATTATGTCCATAAATTATGTCCCAATAGCATTGCTCTATTTTTTGACATGCACATGTCTAATAGACAGTTGTTTATTGATAGTAAAGACTACTCACATTCGCATTTACCGTCAAAAAATTAACACTTGTTATATATTGGAGTGATATGACACAAAATTGATACTTTAGGCTTCAATAAGAAAAATTTTATAATTGAGAATACAAAGTTCAATAAAGGTAATAGTTCAAGGGATAAAGCGTAATTTACCCTTCAATTATCTAATACTGTCACAACTTTTTTTAAGCATATAACCTAAAGCCTCGCAAAAATAATGCAAGATAGGCCAAAGGTCAACCCAATATTCCTTCACATCCCTGCCTGTCGTTGATTTTACGTATTAAGTGTTAAATATGACAATTTATTTTCTGATTGTAATCCAATAGGAAACATATATGTGTAGGACGTAATTGACTAATTATTTGTTCAAATTGAGATGAAATTCAAAAATAATTTCTTTATGGGAATGATGGCTTGCATTCTAGAAAATGCAAAAGCAAGAATACCTGGACGCTTTCCGAATAGTTCGTGTTTTCATGTTTTTCACACCTTTTAAGTTCAAACATTGAATGTATGATAAGCATACACACATATAATTCTAGATCTTGCTAACCCATGAACGATCTGTATATTAAATGTTTTAGTAATTTACAATTCAAATCTCAAAATAACATGATACAATACACAAAATTTACATTCTAGTCTTATGTTATCTCAACTGTCAATTGGCAAGTAAATGAGAATGAGAAACTAACAAAAAAAGAAAAGAAATGTTGTCTTAAACCGACAATAAAGGGAAGAAGATACTGAACAAAATGTCGCCATCAGGATTCAATTGAGAACTAGAACGTAGTATAGGTTTCTCTGAGATTAACTTGGGTGATTTGGCTGGCACATGGACAATTAATTCAGCTTATTTACTCTAGCAAGTCTATTATGAAGAAAAGACTACGACATTGAAAGTGTATTTTTTCCTTTGATATCATATCACAAAGTAATACTTTTTTGAGGTCATTTCAAAACTTTTTTAGTGTTTGATATCCATCATCAAATTTTAGAATAGACCATCTCACTCCCCCTATCACTCCCTTCCCCTCCCCCTCCCAAATCTCTATAAATCTATCTCTTTCTAGTACTAAAATGTATTACTCTACTCATCTGAATGTACCATTTTTCAACAAATATTCATCAATATAGTTGTAGGTCATTATACACTTTAATGGTTATTCCAAACTAAAGAATTTTGCAAGATAGTCCTGATTGTCAATCTGTGTAACTTATTTCTTTCATTGGTCAAGAGAAGGTTAATTGAAAGAAAGAATAATGAAAATTTCTATGAACTTATACATTTAGACGCACGCAACCACAACATTTGTTTTTTTTTTTTTCATACACAATATGTTGTTTGATAGAATTGTTAGATGAGTCATGTTGGATTTTTAAATTTATTTCGATCCGTATGGCATTACAAATTATGGAGCATCATATTTTGAATATTACCCAGGAACGGCCATAATTTGCATCTAGTGAATGATATATTAATTTTTTCAGTTTATTGAAATCCCAAATAGTCATTTTGGGGTAAATAATTCATAATCACCAAATTATTTCAGTGATGTAATAAAAATGGAAATGAAAAAATACATATCAAAACTAAAGAATTGATTCCCATAGAGCACTAAAGCACACATTTGCTGCCAAATGATGTGAAATATAAACAAAGCATTCAAAAAAAAAAAGGTTACTTTTCTGTAGTTTTTATCTATTGTCCAACATAGACCGCACAGGAAGCCCAAAACTTGATAGTGAGAATGCTACTAAGTTTTATTAGCTCTTGATGCAAGTCTACTTTATTAGCTCTCGTGAATGATACCTTGAGTGCTTTATGTTTTCATTGATATTGCTGCTTCTGTCAAATTCACTGGCTTAAACTTTGGTACCTCTGTCCTTAACATGCAACAGAACTAGAAATTCTCAATACCAACCATAGCATAATGTTATAAGCCTATTCATTGTTCCACCTTTTTATTGATAGCTTTATACATAAATGGTTGGGTTCAAGGATCAAATTTTCAATCGATTGGGTTGTAGTTTTAGTTTTGGTAAGCTTGAAAATGAAAAGGGTTTAGAAAATTTTCCTAAACATTATGTAGACAACGGAAAATTTTTGAATTTTTTATAGAAATATTTCAGAACATACCAAAATACGTCAAAATATTCTGAATTGTTTTTAGAAATTGTAATGTACAATCAGTTCATTTGTGTAAACAAAAAGATTTCAGTTGTTTAATCGGAACCAATACAAAACTTACTTCCTTTGCTAGGTCATAACTTGATGTGAAGTAATGCTACCAAATACAACATTACTAAACAAAAGACATTAAATCTGCATTCTTTCTATTTGAAATGATCATTTAAAAACCTTCATCAAGGGATGTACCCTTAGTACTCCCTCCTCATCATAGGATATGACAAAATGGGGTCTAAAGACATCAAGGAAAAAACATACAAATTTTGTTTAGTTCTTGAAATAGTGATTGAAAAAAAATGAAAATATGACTTATTTCTCGAAACAGAGAGTCCAACACCGTGTAAATTTGTCAAATAAGGGATATAAACTTCAGTACTGTATTAAGCATTTCAAACTTTTTTTTTAATTTAGAAATCATCATGATATCTGTAATCACTTGCATATTATTTTTTGGATTCTTTCTACAACAGGGATTTAAATTTAGTTTTTTTTTGTAGGGACAGTGACAGCTGAATTGACAGAGAGCATTAGATTTTTTAGCAATAATGTTGCAGAAAAACAGTCGGGGCAACAAATTATTAATTTTCACTATGTTTAGCTTGTGTTGGAAAACAGAAAACAATGTTAAATGTTGTATTGTAGACTACTTTACTCATGTTTTTTAGGCAAGCTAGGCCTGGAATCTACTATGCGAATGGATTTTATGTTGTATGATAGGATTGTTATGTTATTAAGATATGTTTCTGATGAATTAAAATGAAAATGTATTTGGGAAAGGTTGTCTGGTTTTTTTGTCGAGTGAAGTAAACCTTTTTTTTTATTTCATAGAGTAAAGTAAACTTGACCGTGCCATGATCAAGGATAATACAACAACTATAATAGAACAATGATGGACAAGAAACCTTTCTTCAGATCGATGTATCTTTCAACTAGCAAGTAATATACTGCCATCACCACACAATAATTGTTCTAAAACCACATGTTAATATGAACAAAGATCATGGACAGAACCAAGTTGTGGGATAGGAAGCAATGTCTTCCTCAAGTTTTCTTTAAATCCTATAATAAAGGTACTTCACAAAATAGTTTGATAATGCCTGATTGAAACTTTAGCATGAACACATGAACACACACCTTTGGCCAATTTGATTCGCCGGTAATGTTAGCTCCTTAGAATACTTAAAGGAACTTGTGGTATTGTGGCGAAGCGTAATAGGCAAAAGTCGACGAAGTCAGCTAATTAAAGGTTTGACCCAACCATCTAGGCTACTCCCATCATGGATTCTCCGGTGTGTAGGGACTACAATGGTCAGTTCTAGGTAAGATCATCTACCACTAGTTGCCCCTTCATAATTTTCCCAGAAAAAAAGAAAAAAAAAAAGGAGTCAAACTAGTTGAGTGGGGTTAGTGAATAAAACTTTGGTTACACTAATATTTGTCCCATTTGGGGTAAAATCCTGATGGCCTCTCAATGCACTGGAATTGATCATCAATTATTAAGTGCAATATATATGGGGTGCTAAAAAATAGCACCATCAATCAACCACAACAAACTATACACCCATCCAGGCTGAGAATTCATACAGATATGATCAGAGCTTTACTTCCTCACCCTATTCATGTACACCAGTATGTAAAGCAGATTGTGGTAAAATTGAACTTTCTCTCCATAGCTTTTCAACGTCTTGGTCGATTCCAACACCGACAAACGTGTAATTGTCGTTGCTAAGGAAGTCTAAGAGGGATTGGGGAATTTTGGGTGCCCAGATGAGGCAGTTTTGGCCGATACAGAGTTGTAGGGTGGCCGGTGGGTTGGAACCGGGACGCCATTCAACGTCGAGGCCCACAATGAGTTTGTGGAGCCTGTGGCGGTGAAGGTACTCCATGTCGGAGATCCATGCATCTACAATGTAGGGGGTGGAGGTCACTAGTGTTTTAATGGTGTCCTCGAAGAAATCTACGTCGTAGAGGTCATACGAAAGGTAAGGTAGCTGAAAACTTCGAATGCTGATAGCCATGGTGGTTTTTCTGAAAGAGGAAGGGAGGGAGGAAGACAAAGAGAGGTGAATGTTACTTTCTACAATTAAAAATTAGGTAAATTTCACTTACACTTCCTAAATTTAAGTCACACTTCAGTAAAAAATTCCACTAGCTTTTGAAATATTATTGTACTAGTAATTGTCCGTGCCTAAAAGCACTGTGTACCACAATAAAATCACCGTAATAAAAAGTTAAATCCACAAAAATTAGCAAACGAAAAAAAAAATCATAGCACCACAAATACATACTACCATAGCATCAAATTGACTATCACGTCAATATTTTCAACCCTATTAAATTCTCACATATTAACTCAATACTCACAAACAATGAAAATAGAACATTGCGCCTTAAATGGAAATACATTACAATGAAAATTAAAAGCCAAATTTATGCCAGATTGATAGGATTAGCGCAACTACCACCTCAACTTGCACTTCGTTCATCTTAGCATCCATTACTTTTCAATCTTGGAGGAAAACAATTAACTTGAATCGTGGAAATGAGCAATAGATGAGGTGGCGATAATGAAAGAGAAAATCAGCTAAGATAACCTCTCCTTATGGTTATCCAACCCACCCAAAATTAGCATGAGAGTAGTGACTTCTGCAGCTTAATTGATGGCCCAAAAAAACTCATTGGACAGTGAAAACAAACCATGTCTTCATAAAGATATGAGAGGAGATTCTACCGATCCACTCCTCTATTAGTTATACTTTCAAACAAAAATTAGGCACCTAATATTAAGGATTTGATGAGATTGTGTGTTGGAAAAATTAAATAAGTTATATATTTTCATATCTTTTTTTTATTATTTCATTCAATGTTAATTTAGGTCTATCCTTACTTCTAGTACCATTAAGTGAAATTTTCTCACTAAATATAAACTGGAAAAGGAACCTACAAATACACACCCCTATTCTGGTGAAAAATCTGGCAGCACATATTTGATATTTTAACTACCATCCTATTTTCAAGAGCAAACCAAGTAATCAACATCCTTATTTGAACTGATTCTTTTTAAAAAAAAACAGAAATAACAGTGACATCAAATATTTGGTAGGCTTGAGATGTAAAGCAAACCAAAGAAGATTAGGTTTTGTTCCCAGCCTTGTAGCAACCAAAAAAAACCATAATGCAATAAATGACACCTGATATGTAGAGATAAAACTGACCATAGAGAAGTATTCTTCAATTTGAGATTTAACCTATTTCAAAAAAAAAAGTTATCAGATCATATGTACAATATCAAGATCTTGCATAACATACAATTCCTTTACTTGAACATAGGAAAGGGCATAGACTATTTTCCAAATAAAAAAAAATAGCTCTATTTTTCCAAAAAATTAATATCGAAATAAACATCAAAACTTTGAACTCAATTATTATTTCAAACATTCGAAATGCAATGCTTGCAAAAAAAAAAAAAAAAACCATAAGAGAGCCTAGAGACCCAAAATAATATACATAAATCAAAGTTGAGAAATAAAAAAAAAAATCAATGAATCAAACAATCCAAGTGGGTGTGTTTTGTGTTAGCAGAGACTGGAGGTGTATTTTGTGTGTGTTGTGAGGGATTTTGAGTGTGAGGGGTTAGAGAATAGAAAGATGTAGGGTGTGGGTGGATGTGTGTGTTGTGTGTGTGTCTTGGGGAGGGGGGGTAAACAGAGAGAGGGTATACCTTGTCATTGGTGGATCGTTCGTCATTGGTGATGGCTTGCTTCATCATCACTGGTCTGGGTAGAGTGAGAAAAGATGGCGAAGAGAGATTCGAGAGATGTAGGACAGAGGAAGAGAATTGGCAAATAGAAGAGAAGAGTGACGAAAAAGAGTGAGAGTTTACTGATTTTTGGGGAGGGTGACTAAGAGCATCTCCGTCCCACACTTAAATTTAAATTAAAATTTGAATAAAATATTTGATTTGATATAAAGAATTTAAAGAAAAAGAGACCTAAATTTAAATGAGGGTAGACCTAAATTTAAATGAGAGTAAGGATGACAATTAAATCTTTAAAAGATGGTGAAATCTCACAATTAAAGATTTGTATAAAAATTTGAGTCTGCCTTGATTTGAGTAAAATAATTAATTTATCTTGATTTGGTATAAATTCGAGTCCATAGTTGGAGCAAATTTTTTAAACTTTTTTACTCAAATTCAAATGATTGGAAATACCTAACAAAGGTCGGGTATTTGGAGGATGGATTTTAGTGGTCGTGAGAAAGATGAGAGAGTGAGAGGGGGAGATAGAAGAGTTTAAGGGGAGACTGAGATTTGGGGCAAAATTAGGGCAAGAATTGTGGGTGAAAAATTAGTGCTAATATCCTCTTGGAAATAAATCCTTGAAGCGATAAGTTGGAGGGCTTCAAAAGGAAGACATAGCAGTATTTTGAATTCACCTCCTCCAATTAGGAAAGGAATGATTTTTTGAACCTATATAAGTACCAACAAAGAGAATAAGAGAGAGATTAGAGTGAGTATTTGAAAAATTGTAGGTTGGGAAATAAATTATAGATGAAGAGAATGTGATTTTTTTTTTTTTTGATAAATCATGTGATTGAGGGCGTGATTTTGGGGGAATTAAAAATAGAATTTGTGCTGTGTGGGATTTTTTTTTCATAAATGAATATCGTTCGTTAGATCAAAAATTTTGAGATGATCTGAGACGTCAATAACTCGAGACAGTTTAGGATAACGTCGATCGTGGGATGATGCCTTTTTTGGGCATGAAACGATCTCTACCGCTCTTTGTCTCCAAAATTCAAATTCGTTGTACTTTATTATATAGATATCCTTGTAATTTATATATACGTCTTACAAACTAACCTTGTCATCTAATGAGGTTCTTAACCATGAATCAAATTTAAATTAATATTTGAAAAAAAGTTTGATTTGATATAAAGAATTCCAATGGACAAACTCAAATTTAAAGAATGAGATACCCAAATTTAATTTAGGGCAAACCCAAATTTAAAAGAAAGTAAGGATGCTCATTGGATCTTTAAAAAATAGTGAAATCTCACAATTAAATATTTGAGTAAAGATTTGAATCTCCCTTAATTTAAGTAAAAAAATAAGTTTTCTTTTGGTATTAATTTGAGTCAAGGGCTGGAACAAAAATGTTGATTTGGTGTTAATTTTTAAAAACAATTTTAATTTGATACAATTAAATATTGAATTCAAAAAAATGAAAGTTAATTTTATAAAATTGGATGATCATTTGATATTGATTTGATGAAATTGAACGTCAATTTGAAATTCAATAATAATAATAAAAAAAAGAGATGTTAATTTTGAAAAATTAGATGATAAATTGATAAAATTAAATATTACTTTGAATTAATTTGATGAAATTGAATATTAATTTGGTGCTAATTTTATAAAATTGAATATCAATTTGATGAGATTGAATATTAATTTTCTAAAATCAAATGATAATTTTATTAAATTTAAGATCAATTTCACGTTAATTAGGTAAAATCTTATATTAATTTGATAAAATTTAATGTTAATTTGATGACGTTTAATGTGATGTTCATAAAATTGAATGTTAACTTGGTGTTAATTTTATGAAATTGAATATTAATTTGGCATTTGTCTAATAAAATTGAATGTTAATTGGATGCATTAAATTCTAATTTAATGAATATGAATGTTAATTTGGCAAAATTTAATGTTAATTTGGAGCTAATTTAATGAAATGGAATATTAATTTGATAAAATTAAATATTAATTAGATGAAATTGAATATCAATAAAATAAAATTAAAGGTCAATTTGATGTTAATTTGATAAAAGTATAGATTAATTTTGTATTAATTTGAGTTAATGTAATTAAATAAAATGGGAGTTCTAAGAAGGTTAATTATATAAAATTAAGGCCTTGTTTGGTTATTATTTGTAAAACAGTTTTTTGTTCTCAAAATTTTAAAAACACTCAAAACCTGTTTGTTTAGCATTTTTGTTCTCAAAATTTTCAAAAAAAAAAAGAGATTTGGAATTTAAAAACAAAAAAAATAAGCCAGGCTTGATTTCTAGGTTTTATTTGAAAATTATAAAAACAAGAAAAACGTACAAATCCCATTTACTGTGCACTTATTGTACGAATATAATTTTTTTTTTTTTTGCATTCTTTTTGCCCCACCTCTCTCTCTCTCTCTCTCTCTCTCTCTCTCTCTCTCTCTTGTGCCGACACCATGGATGTGTCTTCAACCCATAGATCCGGTGACTGGAAACACAGATACGAGAATCGGAAGCACAGATCCTCTGATGGTGGTTGTGAGTGTTGGGTGGTGGTTGTGGGTGGTAGTTCTCGGTTTGCTGATTTTGAGGCGACGAGTGTTGGGGGTGATCTTGGGGCCCAAATAGGTATCAACAGCTTCATAAATTTCATTGTTGACAAGGCCGTTGAACTCTTCTATCACCATTGTTAATTGGTTTGAGAATCTGTTTTAAAGGTTTCTTAGTCCAAGAGAGAGATAGTCTTGGAGTTTTTCAAGGGCGTAGTCTCTGGCGAATGAACGGACCACCATGGCCGTTGCGGCAATGGAGCCTAAGGTGGTGTCTCTTTTGTTGGTTTTCTGTGATTTGAACAATGAAGGGTTACACAAGAGAAAGAAAAGTTGGGGGGGGGGGGGCGGATTGATGGGTTTTGAGACAATGTAAGGAGAGGGATTGTGTTGATTTATATAGGAAAACTAGATCAGAGAGACGTTGATTTTTCAACATAGGTAGAGTTTGACTATATAGATTAAGAAATCAATATTAGAATATAAATGGAGTTTTGCAATTTCGAAGAAACTCTCAAGTATTGTGGGTGTTGGGTGGATGGTGGTTCTCAGTTGTGGGTGTTGGGTGGTACACAGTGGAAGAGAGAGAGGCAGAGAGTTGAAAAGATGTGAGAATTGTGGATTAATGTCGAAACAAATTTTATAATTTTTGTTTTTTAAAAACTATTTTCAAAAATATATAACCAAATAGGTTTTATAATCTAAATTTTTTTAAAAACACTTTCTTAAAACTTTTTTAAAAATAGTTTTCGAATACTGTTTTTTAAATGCAAAACAAACAGGGCCTAAGTCTTCATTTAAGGACAAAAACTGATAGGAGTATGTAATGATATTTTAGAACGTAAGGAGTGTCAATGAAATATGACTCAAATCGAAGGAATTTGGATGAAATTTACCCTAAAAATTATTAATGTTGAATCAGATTAAAAAAGTAGCAATTGAATTAACTAAATATTTGTTGCCCTTTTTGATAATATTTTTGTTTTATTTTTATACGTATTTGTTTTTAATATATTTAGTAAAAAATTTGCATTCAATTTTCTTAAAATGAAGACATTGTTACTTTTTTACGTGATGAACAATATAATATAAAAGTTCTAATCTTGTAGAGTATAAATTAAGAAGGTAAAGATCTTTCAGGATACAAAGTATCATTTGCCCTAGAGGGGAGAAGGAAGAGGCAAGAGACCCGAGTTTTACAAGTTTGAGTTGAGCCTGTTGAACTCATTTAGAAAATGAGTCGAGTCCAAACCAAACCCGAATAGCTCGATTATTTTATATATAAACAAGTATAGTTTTGTAAGCTCAATTTGATCCTTTTAGGATCGTTTTTCTAAACAATTCTAAAAAATTATTCAAACTAACAAATAATGCTGGGTAACCATGACCAAGTGACCAACAAATATATTAACAAATAGTACATTGTACTTTGAAAGATCTCAAATAATGCTACATCGAATTTTTGACCTCAATTTTATTAAAATGGATCACCTTGTTATATTTTTATTTGATTGATAGCATAATGTGAGATACTTTTAATCGTATAAGGGTATAAATTGAAAATTTGAAGATTTTTTACGATGAAAAATGGCGTCAATCCTATGAACACTAGCTTCCATGGGACGCACAATAGGCGAGCAATTGGCAATTAATAGAGACCTGAATGGACATTGAGTATAAATAAAAATGTGGGTTTTGTACAGATGAACTATTGATAACCCGTGCTAGTGTAACATAAAATTCAATTATCCAAAAAATCAATCTAACAATATCAAATAGCAATTGCTTTCTTTTCCTTTCTTTAATTACATAATTTAAAATTAATTTCTATCAATTATTTTTTTTAAATAAAAAATTACAAAATTTTTTCAAAATACATTACCTTAAAAAGATATCAACATTTGCACACTATCATATATGAACATTGTTCGAATAAAAATTGTGTTCAGCTACAAACCAATCAAAATTAAATAATTCAATTTTGTTATAGAAATGAACGATGGATGAAAATAGAGAAAAATATATACGTAAGGATAAAATTCAAATTCTTAACTCTCCTATTGTATGAATTTGTGAAAAACATTTAAGTATCATACCACTCAAAGACAGCACAGCACGACACGACTAACACTCTTATTCAACATGATTGAAGTTCCAAGCACATGCTGTTGTCCAAACTGATTACTTTATGCCAGTTCCCCTTTTTATATTCGCAGCATATGTTACTGCAAAACCAACTCACAAACATGTGCACCCGCGAGAGGAAAGCAACCCCATCTGCCACAACCAAAAAGCCAAAAGTGGAATAGAGGAGAGAATATTTTGACCCAACAAAGCAATGCATGAGAACAATTATCAGTGGTAAAGAATCATTTGTACAACATAATCACAAAGTGGCTATGAGACACCTTTCTTTTCAAACCCCAATGCTATTTAAACTTAAAAATTTAATCTAATTTATTGACATAATAATGCGGTTTCCGTGGAATTATTGGATCAACACCAAATTTTAATATTTGATGGAGCCCGCAGTCAATTCAAATGTCATATTGAATTAAGGCAGCAAATTAGGTTTTAAAAATTAGGTAAATTTCACTTACACTTCCTAAATTTAAGTCATATTTCACTGGTATTCCCACTAGATTTTGAAATATTATTGTATATCTCTGTAATTTATATACACGTTTCACAAAATAACCTTGCCCTGACTCAAATTTAAATTTGAGTACAAAAACTCAAAAAACTTGTTCCAATCTTTGATTCAAAGTTATACCAAATGAAGGGAGACTCATTTTTTTTACTCAAATCTTTTTCCAAATCTTGAATTGTGAGATTTCAACATCTTTTAAAAATTCAATAGTCATCTTTACTCTCTTTTAAATTTCAATTTCTCCTTCTTTAAATTTGAGTAAAAATTTTAATCATGGTTGAAGATGCTCTAACAAGTAAAATATGTGTGATATGGCTTACTCTCTTATGAGTTTTTAAATTTACCCTTGATTATCTAAAATAAACTTAAAGTAGTAGGAAACATCATTTTAGTATTAATTTAATTTAATTAAATACTAATTGAATTAAACATAATGTTTCCTATACAAAAATGGATTAACAAAAATGTTAATTTGGTGTTAATTTTAAAAAATAATATTAATTTGATAAAAATAAATATTAAATTCAAAAAATTGAAAGTTAATTTTATAAAATTGAATGATTATTTGGTATTGATTTGATGAAATTGAATGTCAATTTGAAATTCAATCAAAAAAGTGATGTTAATTTTGACAAATTGGATGTTAAATTGATAAAATTAAATGTTAACTTGGGTAATTTGATGAAATTGAATATTAATTTGGTGTTAATTTCATAAAATTGAATATCAATTTGATGAGATTGAATACTATTTTTCTAAAATCAAATGATAATTTTATAAAATTTAAGGTCAATTTCACGTTAATTTGGTAAAATCTTATTTTAAGTTGATAAAAGTTAATGTTAATTTGATAAAATTGATAGTAAATTTGGCGTTTATTATATCAAATTGAATATTAATTTGGTAGTTAATTTGACGAAGTTTAATGTAATTTTGATAAAATTGAATGTTAATTTGGTGTTAATTTTATAAAATTAAATATTAATTTGGTATTAGTTTAATAAAATTGAATGTTAATTGGATTAATTGAATGCTAACTTGGTGAATATGAATGTTACTTTGACAAAATTTAATGTTAATTTGATAAAATATAATGTTAATTTGGTGCTAATTTGATGAAATTGAATATTAATTTGGTGTTAATTTGATAAAATTAAATATTAATTAGATAAAATTGAATATTAATCAAACAAAACTAAAGGTCAATTTGATGTTAATTTGATAAAATTATAGATTAATTTTGTATTAATTTGAGTAAGGGTAATTAAGTAAAATACGAGTTCTAGTAAGGGTAATTATATAAAATTAAGTCTTTTTAAGGACAAAAACTAATAGGAGTATACAATAAAATTTCAGAACATAAGGGGGTGTTAGTAAAATATGACTTAAATCCAGGGAATTTCGTTAAAATTTACCCTAAAAATTATTAATCTTCAATCAGATTAAAAAAGTAGCAATTGAATTCAAATTAAATATTTGTTGCCTTTGTTGATAATATTTTTATAGATAATTATTTTTAATAAAAAAATTTGCATTCAATTTTCTTAAAATGAACACATTGTTACTTTTTTACGTGATTAACTATGTAATATGAGAGTTTTAATTTTGTAGAGTATAAATTAAGAATGTTAAGATCTTTTAGGATACAAAGTATCGTTTGCCCTTGAGGGGAGAAAGAAGAGGAAAGGGAGAGCAAGGCTCGTGAGTAAGGCTGATAATGAAGCCCAGTTTTGTAAGTTTGAGCCGAACTCATTTTTCTAAATAAGTCTTAACTCATTTAGAAAATAAGTCGAGTTCAAACCGAACCCGAATAATTCGATTATTTTACATATAAACGAGTAAAGTTTTGTGAGTTCAAACTGATCCTTTTAGGTTCATTTTTGTAGACTAGTCTAAAAATTGTCCAAACTGACATATAATACTTTGTACCCATGACCAAGTGATCAACAATTATATTAACAAATAATACTTTGTACTTTGAAAGATCTTAAAATATTAATTTATTTATTAAAAGATTAAATTTCTCACATTGTACCCTCAATCAAACAAAAACATATTAATATAGTCTTAAATAAAATTTACCATCCGAACTAGTTGACTGAATAAATTAAATTTACCAACATCAATTATTAAAAATAATGGATGTCCTATTGTAATCTATCCCACCATGAGTTGTCATAGATATTTTTACAGTAATGATATGTGCACCATTTTTATATATCATTATATATATATATATATATATATTTGATATGATATGATCTCAATCTTTGAATATTAAATAAATTTAAGGAGATACACTAATTTCATAGTTCATATTAAAGTGGTACACAAAAGCAATATAAAAAAGTGGTGTGTAGCATTGCTTATATTTTTAATCCCTTAGTTTTTAATATCTCAAATGTTACAAACTCGATTATTTGAAAAACAAAATGCACGAAAATTGTGTGTCATTCAATATGTAACTTTTTTTTTTACCAAATGATATGAAGCTCAAATGAACAAATTGTTATTTTTTGCAACAATATTTCAACATTCCACAGGACACAAGAGCACTATGGAATCCTAGAATCCCTCTTACTAATCATGGAATTGAACATTGGGTTTTCAATAGGTACAAACATGAGGATGTGTCTTTACGCAACACAAAATTATTCTCTCATGACAATATTTTCATTTGCAGGATAAAATTGTACACATCTGACCCTACTTAAATTTTCTTTTTTTCATCAATCTACCAAGAAGGAAGGATTCCCCGCCAAAACTTCCACTCCATCTCCCACGGCACTCCTCCACTACTTCTCCATTTATAGATTTTGTCACCACAAGCCACCCCTCCCTTCAAAGCATTCATAACAAAACCCTAACCCTTATCCTAAAATTAAACCTAATCATCTTTTCTTCAACTATGGCGTTTGATAGACATAGTTCGACTTCAAACTTGAATATCCAAAAACCACCGACCAAGTTGTGGCTGGCATCCTTCGAATTCTAGAAATCGAAAAAGCTTGAGGGGAAAAAATTTACAGAAAATATCTTTTTGGACAATAGAGAAATTTTTAAAAAATATTTGGGTATGAAATTGAGATTTTTCATCGGAAGAGTTGATATCAAATCAAGATTTTGATTCAATATTTTACTCAAATTTTGAGTTTGAGTGTAAGTCAACATTAAAGATGCCTTTAAATACCAAACTTGCATGGTTAACATTAAAGTTCCCAAAAATTTTTATAATTGATTCTATACTAAAATTCTAACATTTTTTTTTCAATATATTCAATCAAAGAGTCCGCAACAAATTTATCCTTATTTAATTACGAAGTTTAATTGAGACCATTATCTATTATTGTTAATAAATTGATTCTTAAAAAAATGGATAAATTACATAAACACCCCCTGATAGTTGGTCAAATAACAACTAGACTCTTTTTATGAGAAATAACACTAATCTCCCTTTTTAGTGAGAGCATCTTCTTGATGTTTGGTCTTAGCATTTTCTTGGTGCTGTGCAAAAAAAAAACCTTAGATAAGCCCGATTTATTGGCTTCCCCTAGTTGATGATAAAAGCTATTCTCATCTAATAAATTGATGGAAAAGTCGCACAATAAACCCATATTTAAACAGACCAGACTTCTTTTCCTCTGATTCTAACAAAAGCTAAAGTTTTCAGTCCTCAAATAGACCCAATTATTTTTGACCAAAACTAGTAAACTTTTATACACATTTATGGAATTGAAATATTTCTTCTAACTCGAAGGAGTAGTTCCAGTGATAACAGAGATGAGCTGTAAACTCAGATATTTTAAATTCGAATCTTGGCAATTCTTTAAGGTCAAGTCAAGAGAATTTATCTCATCATAAATACCCTAGTCCCGATGTGGATGCTTTGCCTTTTATTGGAATAGAGAGGAAATTAATCAAGATACACGTAAGTTGACCTAGACACCTTTGACTGTTAAAAAAAAAAAAAAATCTTTGTTCAATAGTGCTCTGGCACTATGACCAATCATGTGAGTTGGGGTGTCAATTTTACCTATTGATACGAACATGATTTGATAAAAAAAAATAAAAAAAATAACACTATCAATTAGTACGAATGATAAATGGATCAAGATAAGGTTAGACATGAATAATACAATTAATCGGTAATATAGAAGAAAATAACTATTTTATAAAATTTTTAATTTTTTTTACATAGTTTCATATGAGATGTTGCATAATTAAATAATTTTTTATTGGTATGAATGTTAACATAAATACAACGCGTACTGAAAATTCCATAATTCAAGAATAACACAATAAAAAATTATAAGACACAAAAATCTATATAATAAAACAGCTCGCAAGATGAATTTTATTCCCATATAATTTCCCGCCCATTACACCATCTCTCTCTCAAATGACATTTGCCTGCTTCACACAGCCCCACCCTTTTCAAAACAAACAGCCCCACCCCACTCTATGTTCTCCTCCCCTCTATATGCCAACCCCCCCCCCCCCCCCCCCTTCCCAATTTTCTCTGTTGTCTCTTTCTTTCTGTGCAGCATTGAACTCCGGGCGAAACTCTGTCGACTCACGCTCAAGTTATTCTCTTTCTTTCCTCCCTCTTCTTATCTATTTCTCTTCTCTGTACTCACTTCTCTCACGCCACAACATACACCACACACACACCCCACCGCTTATTTGCCCCCTTATGCTCTCTCTCACTTCACAGATTCACACACACACACACATACACACTGCATAACACAAATCACACACACATACACACTCATCACGCACAAAGACACACACCAACCCTCACACACACACACACACACACAAACAAACCCAACATACACACACATAACACAGACCCAGCACACACTCACTCAAAATAGACCCAGGACACACACACACACACCCATATCCACTCACCCACACACAAATTGCGTACACACAACACACACACCACTAAAACAAACACCCCACTCCCATACCCATACCCATTCACACACACACATATTGCACCCACGACACAAACAAGCCTACACATCCATTGCGTACACACACAAAACACAATACACACAACTTGAAATTTATTGATTTGGACACCAAGTGTTTGTTGGAATGCCTGAGAAAAATATTTTACATTCCACCATTTTTTTTTTTTTTTTGATTAGTATGAATTTCCTATGTACCTTTTTTTGTGGGTATAATGTGTTGAAATTATGTTTCTCTTTGATGGGATTTGTTTCATTGGATGCTCTTCCTTGGATTTTAATTGATTCTTTCACTTTGTTTGATTCGGGTTTGTCATTGATCATATTGTTTTTGTTGCTATTTCTTTTGATTGATTTGTTTGATGATGTGAGGTGATTAGTTAGTTGGCGCCATAATTTTTTGGTATGTGATGAGGTCGAGAGTAATGCAGGTTGAGAAATAAAGCAAATTTAGTCTTTAATTTTTGTTTTGGCAAGTCTTAACAAATTGTTGATTGGATATTGTGATGTGAATGTATGCTAGATTTTTGGTGAATTAGATTAGATTTCATGCAAACTTCATTTGATTTCGATCCTAATTCGGTTTGATTTAACTACAATTAGTTCCTTTTTGTACATTGTAATTTTTGTTGTTTTTTATTTTGGTTGAGTTGTTTGATGATGTGAGGTGATTGGTGAGTCTAAACCACTATTTGTTGGTAAATATGATGTCAAGATTTATGCGGTTGAGAAATCGAACAATTTTTTATCTAAATTTCTGTTTTTGGCAAGTCATAAAAAGACGTATATGTACATGTTTACGTTATGTATGACTAGGTTTAAGCACAAATTTTTGTTTCGGTCTGCTTAGTTCTCTGGTCTGTCTGAACGGAACTCCCATGGTAGCAATGGAGGATGGGGTACAAGAACGAGACAAACTCGTTGAGTCGCTGAACGATCTCTCCACCAATGTCTCCATCATGATCAAAGGCGAGCTTCAGATAGTTCGTTTAGGAGCTTGCTGATGGGTTCTTGAAACATCCTTTGGTGTGCATTGAAAATAGGTAACTGAATGTTGGACTCATCTATTATCAGTAATTGTAATATACTTTTTTGTACTGGCTACAAATTGATTATGTTGGCTGCTCTGTTATTGGTATTGTATCGGGTGTTTTTTTATTACCATAGCTCCTCCTTTTGTTGATGTGTGGGGCTCTTTGTTGCTTTGATGCTCAATTTGGTCTAAAGGTGCTACCTTTAGCTAAAGCTAAAATTCCAACTCTTTGTAAGTTGCCCATTAGTTTGGGACCATTTTATGTTAAATCTTGGCATTATTGTAGTTCATGTTCCAAGTTCAATAAGAGATTTATATGACTACTGTCATCCTCTTTATTTTGTTAATTTCATTGAATTGGACACTTTTATTATTTAGCCTTTAGTTGAAAAATGAAGTATCTATAGAGAAAAGAGAATATACTCCTCAGCAGTAGAATTAGTAGGTCTGGGAGATTGGGATACCACATAACGTACAAATAGGAACTTGGCTTTGAAAGCTAAATTTGATTTGGGTTTGGTATAACATGTCTTCCATGTTTTTGGCAATATATGTGGAAGTTTTGTTTTTTAGAGGTATAGGGAACATGATATTCAAACTTCACTAGTGTATGTGTCTCACCTATGTTATCTAGCACAGTGGCAAAGACAACAACCAGTAACAACGCAATGCAATAGTCGACCTCCTCCTTTCTAGCTAACAATCAGTATGTATTTTTCCTCTATGTTTGTATTTGGATCTGGATGTGACTGAATTTTATTTTTTTTTAAGTGTCATTTTATGCTCATAATTACATCATCTGTTGGTATGCTCATTAGGACTACTTTTGTTGGTTATTGTACATCTTCCTTAAAGCAATTATACACATGCTTTTGCAATCAACTTTTATCTTTAAACTTCATCTATTTTTTGCACTTCTTATTCTTGACCTTATTCAAGTTCATTTTAGAAGTTCAGGTTTTCCACGCACCTAGCACACACTCACCCTAATATCGTGATTTCTATACTCTTTTTTTGACATTCTAATTTGGGGTTTCCTATGGTCGATTTGGGATTTTCTATCACAACTGTTAGTTAGCCCCTTCCTTAGTTATACATAAATCCATGACGTTTGATTTGTGTGATTTATGTAAATTTCACTAAATTACTTCCCTGATTAAGAAATGATTAATTGGTTGTTGTTCCTTTGGTTTTTGATGCGCAACACATTTTGATCTCTATCTCTATATTGGTTATTTATTCCCTTAATGTTTAGAGTTTCTTATTGGATTTAAAGAGATTTGTATTAGGTTCTTTAAACACTCTGTTTAAACACTTTAAATACTAAAAGTGGATTTTTAGTATCACATTCTAGGTTATTTTTGCTATCAATCACTTGGTACGGTGTCTACTGTCTATCTATGGCACTAGCTTCTGGATCACAACATTATTTGGTTTTATGCTGTGGTACTGTTCTTGAAATTCTATGTTATTTTTGAAATTGGGTTTTTATTATTGTAGTACCTTACCAAAAATTTTTGCCATTTCAAAATTAGGTTATTTCTCTTAGGCTAAATTTAATAGCCTTGGAATTTCTTGAATTTTTTATTTTATGCTGCACTCATGCATTTTTTGGTTTATCATGAATTTTGATGATTTGGATTTTGTTCCTTGCGTTGCATTGGGGAAAAATTGTAATTGAGAAAGCTATTGTAGTTAAGACCCATGACCATACAATGTCGTGTATGATGCCTAATAAAGCTACTTTGGTTGAATATTGTATAGTTGTAGATAACTAGAACTAATAAAACCACTCTGGTTGCAGTATGCAAGTCATTTTCATAAATAGCTATTGAGTGAGTCCACGATTTCCAAGATTGCATGTGTGAGTGACATTTTCTTAGTTATTTAAGATTTATAATGCTAAAGGTTGAATTTTTGAGGTTTTGGTTACTTTGTGTTTATGTGGTCTTGATCTGAATATTAGTGTGGGCTTCAATATACTCCAAGCATGGCAATATGATCTAGGTTTTTTTTCATGACATTTTATTGCAGGATCGAAAAAAGTTGTGTTATGAGTTGCATTTGGTTTGTTATTTTGATTGACTTGAAAATTTATGTGATGGTTATGGATTAAATTGCATTTTCTTATCGGGTTGTGTTAGAGCTTGGCAATTTTTTGGTTCTTTTGAAATGGTTCTAGTGGTAAAAGTTGTGATTGGATGTTATTGAGTTGTTTGATTCTAGTTCAAAAGAAGAAAAACGATTTGTTATTTGATTATTTTTATTGAATATTCTTTTGGACCTTAAAAGCATTGCCTTATGTAATGACATTTGGATTTTAGGCTCCCTAACCCTGGTCGAGTACGTTGATATAATTGAGTTTTTTTTTTGGGGGACCACGACATATTTGCGAAACATGCCGGGTATTGTTTCAATTATTACTAATAGAATTGAGAGCTTAAATTTTGCTAAACTAGGGTATGCATTAACAATATTTCAATTTTTTTTTGTTATCTTGCTCTGGTGACATTGATGTTACCTCTGTGAATTTTTTCGAGGGTCAGCACATTTTGTGTTTCACTTTTTATTTTTTTCTTTCTTGCTTTGTGCGATTTTTAATGTTGCATTGTGATTTGGTTCAAGTGTATAGAAAAGGTCTGATTCAGTTCTAATATTCTCTTTTTGTGGCTCAATTTGAATTTTGTGATTTCAACTAAGTGTTGTCCAAGAAAAACTACATGTTAGAGGAAGTTTAGGGGTTTATTGGTGAGACTTTGCTCTTCTCTATTTCCCTATGGATATATACTCATTTATTGAGATGTTAGTTTTTTTAAGGATTTTTTATAGCTTTCATAAACTCATTTACTAAAACCTCTGAAATGTGTGCATTCAAAGATTTCAAATTTTTATTTTCATAGCTTTTTATTTTCAAAAAATTTGAATGGTGATTTTATTTTTATAGAATACATTTCATTATTATGTGGTTTTCATTATTATGGGGGTGGTGGTGAAGAATGGATAATATTGGAGAAAGGTGTTGATTGATCTCCTCATGACTACTTTCTTCAGTTTGTCGTCATTAATTATTAAATGTTAGAGTCCTTGGTATTAACGCCTCCACCCTTTACATTTTAGGCATACAACGTGATTCGCAAAATGTTGAAGAGAAGAAAATTGGCTCTTCACAAAGGCTGAAACCAAAAACTAATGCCTTGCGTTCTAGGTGGCTGATGAAATGTTGGAGTGAATAAAAAAAATTCATTTTTAATTTTTTGGGTTTTAATGTTTCTTGCTTCCTTATTTTAGCATATCAGACGCTTACATGATTTATGGTTGTTGTGTATAAAACATGAGCTGCAATAAAATTATTCTTACTCCAATAATTGTTGGGTTGCACGTCAAAGACTCAAACATAGAAACCAGTAAGTAACCTTCCTGTTTGATCTTGATCCAAAAAAAAAAAAACATTACTTTTTGATATGATTTTTCAATGTGGGTTTGAAATTAATTTTTTTTGGTGGTTGGATATGTTGGGCTTCAAAGTGCATGTGCATGTGTATTTAAATTAGTGTGACTCGTTATTTTTCAAATAATTTTTGTAATTTGATTTTGAATAGACTGTGCTAGGCATACTGATTGTGATATTTTTTAAATTAGGTTGTCTTAATTTTTTGAATTATAAAAGATTATACTACACAAAAATCTATATAATAAAATAGATATCAATTTAAATTTTTATTTCTTATGTATTTTTTTTCTAAAAACATCACATTACTCATTTTTATCACATATTCAATCATTTAATATTTAATTAATTTATAATTTAACATGATTTTTATTTCAAATATTATTCATATACAATATTATACACATATTAAAAAATTTTAATATAGTTGAATCCAGTGTTTTAAAACTTGGCCCGTCTCGGCGGGTTGACCCGTTAAACCAGTGAACTGGGCCAGTTCACCATTTGGATCGTTTGTGCATAGAATCCAGAGTCAACCCGTTGAATCGGTTATAAAACCATTAAACCATTCAAACCGGACAAGTTGAACCAAACTAGACGGTTCAATTTATTTAGTATAAATCCTAGAATTTTGGCCCTTTTTGTTTGTCCTAAATTTGATCGTTCTTTTCTCAGCCTCTTGCCTCTTCGAGTCTTCGTCCATGGTGAACAATGTGAGTCTCTCTCTCCCGCTCTCTTACAGTTACAGTTACTCTCTCATTCTCAATCTCTCTTTGAGTCTCGGGTATATTGCGAAAGATCTTAGTTCAAAGTGGATTTTCTTCCATCCATCAATCCATCGACTCGAGTCAACCACAAATACCCAGCAGGCCAGCAGTAGGTATACTCTCTCCCTCTCTCACTCTTTCGTTCAGTCGTTCCCTCTCTCTCTCCTTCAGTCGTTCCCTCTCTCTCTCTCCTTTAGTCGTTCCCTCTCCCTCTCTCTCTCGTTCAATAGAAAGTATACTATGTCGTTCTCTTCTCTATCTCATATCTCTAGTACTGTCTATTTATCTATTTTTTCACTCTACCTTTTGCAATATCTGATTTTTGATTTGTATTTTGTTTACAAAATTGAATATACATTGAATCTTTTATTGATTTGATATTTGGTTTGTATACAATCTGATTTTAGGTTTGTATTTTATACATTGAATGATTGAATGAGGCCACTGATTTTATATACATTGATTCATTGATTGTGATGGTTTGTATTTTATACATTGAATGAATGATTGAAGATTTGTATCTTATAATTTATACATTGAGCACACAATAGGGAAAATTTGTCTTTTATAAATAGTGATGATGCCACTGATTTTTGGTTTGTATTTATATATTGAATGAAATGAATATACTCTCTTTAGGAGGGTGGTACCTTGGTGACATCTTTACTTGATTTATTGGATTTCATGCGATTTTTTACAAGCTTTCCTGCTGCTATAACAACCATTGGAGTTGTAATAGAAATTGAATGCATTGGATATATGTTTGAGGTTTTTGTTTACTTTAAATGTTTGATGCTATTTTTATAACTATTGTGATTTATTAGCCTATTTATTAATTAGAAGGAATCTCATTTGGGTTTTAGCATTTGTTTTCTGGAATTTGGGGTTGTTGTTTTTGACTGCTGGGGTTTCAAAGTTGAATGTCTTTCAATTTTCATCCACTTACATGAAATCTGCAAATTGATTTGATTATGTGAAATTTTATTGCCTAAACTTGTTATTTTTGTTTGCAATAGTTCACAATAATCTTCTTTTCCTTAATTTATTATGCGTGTTGTGTGCTAAACCACAAATAGCTTCAATTCTGGTTCTTCAATTTATATCCTATATGTGGTTATTGTATTTCATAGATAGTGTTCAATTCTTTAAGGTTGAGGTTGAAGGGTAATGCTATAAATTGATCTCTCTCATATTTCAACATTAATCACATTATCCATTTTAAAAATAATGCAATTAATTAAGAGAAAATTGTTTGATCAATTGAGCAGATTAGGAAAAAAAAATTATATTGCTAATGGCTATGGATTAAGCTTGAGCACATTGGGCAAATCGATTAATTGAGTAGATTATGATGGTCTTAAGCTTTCATAGAGGTACTAACTTTACAAGTTATATTTGAAATTGAATAAATTGAAAACATGTTTGATGATTTTGGAATTTTTGTTTGATCTAATATTCATTAAGCATGCTATTTTCATAGTTATTATGATTTTTAGCCTATTTATTATTATTAATAAATATTTATTATTTTTTAATATATTACCGGTCCGACCAGTAATCCAACAGTTGAACCAGTGACCTATTGATCAAGTCTCTTTCTCGGGTTAATGTCCTGTCTGGTTTTTAAAACTATGATTGAATTGATTTTTTTGATGTTTGAATTTTATATTTTATCGTACTTTCATGCACAAATTATGATTAATAATAAACTATAACGTGATTGACACTCTTACGTGTGAGGACTATCCACTAAAGTTGAATGTACTTTATTTCTTAAAAGACTTGAGTGAGACAAAGAAATGCTATATATTTCTTGACGTGATTGACACTCTTACAAAGACCAATTTTACTTTTTGATATGAGGCTGTACGATTGACATCCTTATATGTGAAGACCAATGCAAAGATATCCACTAAAATCAATGTTTTTTTTATTTAAAGGAGAGTAAACAAATAAGATAGACGTTCATTGGTAGTATCATGAGACTTCTAACTATATTCGTTATTTATCTAAAAAACGAATCGAATTAGACTATCATAGCGATCAACCACCAAATCTCAATACGAAATCAAAAACTTGAAGTCAGGCAAAGACTTAAAAGTCATCAATGTGGCAACAAACCAAAAAGGGGTGGACGTATGTTGAGGTCTAGACGACCAAACTCCAAACGTTGAAACTTGTACCAAAGAATTTATGTTGTTTTCAATTAAAAATTATCTAAATATTTTGTGGCTGCAAGACTTGATCCAAGTGAGTATGAAAAGTTGAAAAAAATGACTCTATTATTAATAAGAAAATTCTTATCTATTATGTTTAGAGAATATCATAACTGCAAAGTTTCGCATTATTTAAAATTTTACTTATACATTTGTCAATAAAATACCAATAAAAGAAAAACCCTAATAATTAAGGCTAAGCTTCTGGGATAGATGTAATTTCAATGTGTTCAATATGCACTTTCTATACATGATATTACATTTATGGTAATTATACATATGTTTTTTGTTTTTTCTAATTTTTTTTTATAAATGTTACTTTTTATTTTTGGAACATTTGCAGTGTACTATGAGTGAGATAGGAATATCTATTGGCAATTGAACCAATCATATAAATGATATAATGACCATGGCCAGAGGTAGAGGGAGGATTTTATTGTATAGGGGACGAAACATGAATAAAAATTCAGCAACTTAGTGGTAAAATTTCGAAGTTTAATGTAGAAATTTATCAAGATTTAAAACTAAATTATTATATAAACAATGAACCCAATAATGTTTATAACTGATTCTATACTAAACTTTTAACATTTTTCTTGTAATGTATGCAATCAAAAATTCTGAGACAAAACCATATTTATTTAATTGAGACCATTTTCTTTTATTGTTAAGAAATTGATTCTTAAAAAAATAATATAATATTTTAGGTCAAAACATTTACCATGTGTATATAATCATATTTTAACAGTACCCTCCATTTGTGTCTAACTAAAATACTCAATAGTCTTCTCTCCTTGTTCGATCAAAGATTAAAAGTAGACTTATTTACCACACTTCAAAAAATATTGTAATTTAGTAATTTTATTTCAAATTGTTGTTGATCGGTACTTAATTCACCATAGCCATTAAAGACGGTGTTGTCTATTGGTGTTGCTCACTTCTTCAAGTACTCAATTGCTTCGAGCAACCCCACCATCAAGAAGATGATATTAAAGGAAATGATACTCATCAACAAGAGTCACTCTTGACTTTGACTTCAGAAGTCGATGCCTGTTTTGAAGCTCGACCAGTACGAAAGATTGTTTTTTTCTTCAGAAACACTTTATTGCAGAAGCATTGGAGAAGCCATGGGAACACCCACTACTGTTCTTGTGGTTTTATTTTCTATTCTTCTCATCCAAGTACTTGAGTTCAGTTATAGCATAGCAAGTCACTCCAATGTAAGATGCATTGAGATTGAGGAAAAAGGTCTTGTCAAGTTCAGAGAAAATCTCACTGATGAATCAAATCGATTGTCGTCGTGAGTCAGAGAAGACTGATGTACATGGAAGGGAGTTGTTTGCAGCAACAAAACAGGTCATGTCCTGAGACTTAATCTTCACAATCCATTTGATGATTTGACAAATTTCAGCAAAACCTGCTTGGGAGGTGGGATTAATCCTTCTTTATTCAATTTGAAGCATTTGAGTCACTTGGACTTGAGCATGGACAACTTTTCAGGAACCCAAATTCCAAAATTCTTAGGCTCACTTCAAAATTTGAGGTATCTTAATCTCCAATTCGGGTTTCCAAGGAAACATTCCACATCATCTAGGAAATCTCACGAGCTTGCGTTGCCTTGACCTTGGTGATTATTTGCACTATGCATTGACAGTTGATACTCTGTTGTGGGTGTCTAAGCTTTCCTCTTTGAAACACTTGGACATATCTGAGGTCTCCATTGAGGAAGCTACAGATTAGTTACAACCAATTAACATGCTTTCTTCCTTGTCAGTATTGAAGTTAGCTGGTTGCCAACTTTATACTATTCCCCCTCTTTCGTATATTAATTTCACTTCTCTCTCTTCACTTGACCTCCAATCTAACAGTTTTGATTCCACCATCCCTCTCTGGTTGTCTAACATTCCTGGGCTTTTGCGTCTCCATCTTGATGATAATCGATTTCAGGGGCCAATTCCTGATACTCTTGGAAGGTTATCCTCTCTCACTCACATTGGTCTTTCTGATAACTCCTTTAACACTTCAATGCCTAGTTCATTGGGAAACTTGAGCAGTCTTGTTCATTTAGACCTCTCTGTCAATGAGTTTCAAGGAAGTTTACAAACCACAATAAAGAATCTATGCAGGTTACGCGTGTTAGATTTGTCAAAAAATAGTTTTAGTGGTGAGATTCCAAGAGCTGAAAGAGGTCCATTTGGTTGCCATAAGAATTTAGAGAGCCTTCTTCTTTCTTCGAACTCATTTCACGTTCCAATCCACATGTCAATTGGAAGACTATCGCGTTTGAGAGAGTTAGATGTTAGTAAAAATCTGTTGAATGGGAGCATTCCCTCGATTCTTGGACAACTTTCAAAGCTAGAAATGTTAGATGTTTCTGCCAATCATTTGGCAGGAATGGTATATGAATATCACTTCACTAAACTCACCAAGTTGAATAGATTGTCCATGTCCTTCCACTTCCTAGCTTTAAATGTGAGCTCCCAATGGATTCCTCCTTTCCAACTCCAAGCCATTAAATTGGCATCCTACAATCTAGGGCCTCTATTTTCTTCATGGCCTCAAACACAGACACACGTGATATTGTTGTTCATGTCCAATGCGAGCGTCTCAGATACCATACCTGATTGGTTTGAGAACGTATATTCACGTATCCCCTACTTGGATCTGTCCATGAACCGAATCAGTGGAAAACTGCCAAAATTTGTAGCATCGTAGAACTCCATTTGGATAGCCTTCAAGGCATTATTGGTGAGAGAGTATATGAGACGGCTACATATTACAAAGAATATATTATAGAATCTATAAGAGAAATAGAACGTCCATATACCGCAACAATCCAATTTCTTAAATCGATAGACCTTTCAAACAATAATATAGATGAAGAGATTCCAGAAGAGTTGATGATTTCTTGGGGTTATGGAAGTTGAATTTAGCTGGAAATCATCTTGAAGGAAGGATTCTTGAGACAATTGAAAATTTGAAGAGATTGGAATCACTTGATCTATCTAAAAACGAACTTTCCGGTTCAATTCCTTCAGGTTTGTTCGATTTAAACTTTCTAAGCAACTTAAATTTGTCATTCAACAACTTATCAGGGCGAATACCAAAGGGAAATCAACTCCAGACCCTGGATGATCAATCCATTTATATGGGCAACAGTGAGCTTTGAGGGGCACCACTCCTAAAGAGTTGCCCGGGGGATTAACCAGTTGAGGATCATGATCAACAAGTTGAGGATAATGGTGAAGATTGTTCCGAAATTTTTTGGTTGTATGCTAGAATTGGACCTGGTTTCTTTGTTGGATTCTGGGGGGTTTGTTGTACCTTGCGTTTTAAAAAATCTTGGAGGTATGCATACTTTGGGCTCGTCGAGAATGTCTACAACAGGTTACTTTTAGCAAGAGCATTCACTGCTGCTAGGCTGCGAAGGAAGTTCCGCAAAGGTGAATGTGGAGTATGAACGTCATCTCTATGAAATGGTTACTCTCTCTCTCATATCTATGTACGAATTTAAAATTGGTCAAAGTTAAAAAACTAATGGCCAAAACATATTGATTTATTTAGGATGAAAAGTTTGTTAGAAAAATATAAAAAAATTAATGTAATGTAAGGACTAAATTATCCTTATCATATATATATTTAACGAAGAAAATGGTATATAGGCAAAATAGAAAAAATAAGGCAACTTTCACGCGGAAAAAAAATTCTGCACAATTTATGGGAAACCAAAATAGATGATTGCAGAAAAATTTGACACTTGAGGGCAAAAAATATTTCTCGAGAAATTATACTTCTAGATAATCAAATGAATTTTTTTTTTTTTCATTTTTTTACACTTCCCAGTATTTTAAAACTAACCAAACGAAGCGTGAGGATTTGCGATTTACGCTTACCTAGAGCCAATGCATGGATGCAAAAAATAACATCGCGGATACAGCAAAATCATACTATTAATCCCATCATAATAAAGCCTTCCTGATACAATCAAGGGATTTTTCTATCCCAGCCAATTCACACCTTTCTTAGCCGAATCCAATGATATCCCAGGCATCCCTTGTTTGGATATATAATTGGGTTTTTCGGAGGTTGGTACACCAAACAACACTTCTTATTAAATAAGTCTTTAATGAAAAATATTTTGAGAAAAAGTACTTTGGTGATAGTGAAAAAGCTCAATACCTTTTTATTATACACCAGTTTCCCAAAACAGTTTTGGAAGACTATAAAAGGAAAAAAATTATTTTCTTTTTTTTAGGGATATATTTCAAAGTTTTTGGGAACCTTTTAAAATTTAAAAACTAAAATTAAGAAATTTTAGTATTCTTATCTTAGAAAGTATTAAAATTAAAGAATTTTAATTTGCATTAAGTTTAATTTAGTCAAGTGTACTAAAATTCAAGAATTTTAGAGAATACGTGATTTAACAATTTGGGAGTCAAAGTTATATACTTTCATTTTTAAAATAACAAATTTTATTATTCTTATTTTTTTTGTGTTTTTAGGGATATGTTTCAAAGTTTTTAGGAACCTTTTGAAATTTGAAAACTTAAATTAAAGAATTTTAATTATGTTATCTTAGAAAGCACTATAATTAAGAAATTTTTGATTTTGCATTGAAAAATATTCATGATTTAAAGGGACAACAAACATGTCAAAGAAATATTTTAAGAGTCAAAATGTGTACCTAGACACGATCAAGTTAGGAAAGCGAGGATAAAATGTATTTGAAATAACTTTTTAAAAGTGTTTCTAACATTTATGACTTCTCATAAGTACTATAAAAAAATAATGTTTGGAATAACTTATTTTAATTACATGCAAATAAGTCCAAAGGAGTTTTACCACTTAAATAAGTAAGTAAAAGTAAAAAAAAAAAAAAAAATCTACTTTAAAATCACTTATCTCCAAAATACTTTTTATTTTAGTTTTTTTTTTGTTTGAGCATTCAAAACGATGTTTATTTAACGAAAATATTTTTTTTATAAAGTGTTTTTGAGAAATACTTATTTCAGACGTACTTTTTAATTTTTATAAGTCATCACAAACAAAACCTTAATGACTTAACATTATGAGTTATGTATTTTAAGGCTCATAAGTACTATTTGGTGTACTCCTTCACAATTATCGGGATTTGTTTTGCATCTAAACCAGATTGAACTAAGCCATAATCAAACCAAGCCGGCTATTTGCAACCCCTAGTTATAACTTTTAAAGATCAAATTATATCTTTTTAAGGTGAAATTACAGCTGATCAGAAGATATTCATTATCGATCATTAATTACCTTTTTTTATTTTATTCTTAAAAACTGTAACTTGAGCTAAAAAATAATAACTTTCTGTGCCGTATTGGTATTTTTTATTTTTATATTCTCCTGGCTCACCATCCCCATGGACTGGAACAAGGCTTTTGGTATAGATAAGTAGGTGAAGGCAACAAGAATGACTGCGATGGCCTAAGATTTGGAGATCCTTAAGAACAAGTTGGGTATTAGGATTATACAAGAGCAGGTGACCAGTTGTAGTTTCAACAACGACCTCATCATTCTTCCACACCCCAACTGCTTTCATCATTCCATGAAGCAGTCCGATACTTAATTGCTTGATCCAACATTCCATTGCCTCCTCCTCCCCCATCAATACCCACAGGGCAACTGATGACTGCTCAGCTGATTCCCAGGAATCTAATGGCCCTTGTGAATGAGAATAAATCAGAGCTATAGAGCCATTGTACAACGCAAGGATCTCGTAGGCTGAGTCTTGGTGAATAAGTGGTGGCCCTTCAATCTCTCTGAACTCCTCTTTCCCCATGTCAAACGAAACTAGCTTTCCATTTGGAGACCACCAGTAATAAACACCATTCAAGTAGGAGTCATAGCAAGAATACATCAAATAATGTAGGCAATAGGGATAGGGAGCATCACCCCTGATAGTGCGAATAAATTTATAGCTTCAACTAGGAGTTTGTGCCTATAAATTGTAAACTCCTTAAATAAGGAAGACATCTCTCACACACACCACACCTTGACCTTGCTTTTTCTTTCTCTCTCTCCTACTACTACCTCCTTTAGTGGTTAGGTTACCCATACCTAATCACCCAATCTTTATTTTTTATCCGTTGTAGTTATCGCTTAGTTTATTAGAATTTTTGCCTTTTTTTTACCGTTCTATTCTTATTGTGACTTTTATTGGTCGACTATATATATGAGACTCTACACTTAGTTTGTATTTCTTTCCACTCACAACTATTTTAAGTTGGTATCAGAGCCAAACACAAATGCTAACCTTAACCTAACCTCAACTATACACAGTAGCCACAACTTCCCGTCCTCGACAGCCAACCAACCAACGACATCAACAAGCAAACCAGTCAACAACCTACCCGGCAAAACCACCCAGGCCAGCACCGAACCAAACCAAACTGCTCAGCCTCCCCTCCACCGACTGCCACATCAGCCTCCATTCCACAAACTGCCTGCCAATCCAAAACCCAGCAAAAGAAAAAACAGCAACCCAAACTCCAGCTGCCCAACCACCAGTCTAGCAAATTGTCCAACCCAAAGTCCCAGACTATAAACCAAACACTAGCCCTTTGCTCAGGCCACAACGTAACCCCAAACACATATAAACAACCCAACCAAACTAGCCCCACTGCCCCAACAGAAAACCCAACCTAGCAAATCCATCCAGCAGCGATATCAGCCCCCGTCTTCGTGCTTTGCACTCTTCACAGTGCCACCATCTCTTTTGTGCCACTAACTTCTTTTTCCTAGAGTTACAACATCTAGGATATTTTGAAGAGAGATTGAGTCCTTTTCTCCGTTGATCTACTTTTGATGCAGTAGATACCTTATATTTTCATTAGATTTCTGAGCAACGTGACTTGATTATTTGGGAGCTTTGTGAACCTTCTTTATCTGTCGCTACTATTTAACTGGAAGTTTATTGTTCTCCCTTATTTTGTCCCTCTACTTATCTTAGAGTATTTTCTGTCACGGGCCCCCACATATTATTGTTGATATGGCTACTACTAAGGAACTTGAAACTTCTACCATAGAAACCTCTACTGTTGAGACCCTTACTGTTAGTACTTCCACTGGGAATGTACCGTCTGCTTCTCCCACTGTAATGTTTGACCAGTATACAGTACCTACTGACATAGTTGCATTATCGACAATGACGGGTATGATCTCTTAGAAGGTTACAACACAGTTGTTGACTGACTGTAACTTTGCTGAGTGGTCACATTCATTCCAGCTTTTCTTGGGTCATGTAGGAAATCTTGGTTGGCTGACGGGATCTCACCCAAAGCCAGATGATGATAACCATATATATTCTGCATGATTTTCTAAGAACTGCACTATTCTTGAATAGTTATTTGGCTTGATGGAGCCATCTGTTTGTAAGATTCACCAATTTCATAGTTCTATTTCGAAGCTATTGAGCACATTATCAGAGATGCATTCCCAATCAGAACGGAGAGTTCGTGTTTATGAACTTTCTCAAGAGCTCTTATATACTCGGCAGGGAGAAATGACGGTTTAAGACTATTATGGATATTTGACTCAGCGTTGACTTGAGTATGAGTATTTACGTTATCTTGCTGCTATATCGAGGATAGAGTTTGAATGAGCGGCATTTCTACATCCTCGAGAGTAGGAGGATAGGATTCACAAGTTTCTTATGAGGCTTCATGATGAGTGTAGGGGACCCTGTTCCCAGATCTTGTCGATGTTGAGGCTTCCGTCCCTTTATGAGGTGTACGTGATGATTGAGCAACATGAGCGCAATGTCTGTATTGCATCACTTCTGATTGTGACTTTGACTCCTCAGGTCGACTAGGTGGCCCTTGTAGCTGTTGCAGAGTCTTGTTTAGGACCCTCAGCAGGGGGTGGACAATGCTTGGATTAGCGTCATCAGGGTGCCCCCGATCAGCACAAACAAGGGGATTCTCACCAGTGTGATTATTGTGGCTGTCCATAACATCTCAGAGCTGCTTGCTGGAAGCTCCATCCTGAGCTTAAGCTGCCTTCTAGCAGCCGTACTGCTGTCATTGCTAAGGTACCACCACCTACATTCTTTACTCCTGCCACTGCCCTTTCTTGGCAGAATGATATAAATGCTATCATTTCTCACTTGGATATACTTATGTCAATCCTGACTTCTCAGGGTTCGAGTACTGCTACTATCACCACTACAGATATACCTCGTGCCTATCATGCTTGCGTCAGTCTGTCTCCCATTTGGATACTAGATTCGGGTATGAATGATAATATCATAGTGAGGCGCATCACTTCACCAATGTTGATGAGGAATTATATACACAGTTTCAGCTAGCATATGAGATATATACCCTATTGTTAGTAGGGGTATAGTCTGCACCCAGATGGATTTACATTATATTCAGTTTTTCATGTGCCAAAGTTGCCATGAATCTATTATCTGTACATCAGTTGGCCAGAGATTTTAATTGTGTGGTTGTGTTCTTATTTGATTCATGTAATTTATAGAACCTAAGTAGCAGGAGGATTATTATCAGGGGACATGAGAGAGATGAACTGTATTATCTAGGCGATCCAACTATAGTATCACCAGTTCCTCCACCTCCATTACCTATTCTTGCTTTGTCTTTATTTGTTCCTAGCTTATTTTACCTAGTGCTTACTGTTATAATTTTTCATCATAAACTATTCAGTTGTGGCATGACCGTTTTGAGTATACAAATTTTAAATATTTATATATGTTATTTTCTACTTTGAGCAATGCTTGTGTTGGTGGTAAACTTGACTGTGTTTTATGTTCTTTATCAAAATATGTTTGGACCAAATATATTCCCCATATACACTAGTCACCCAAACCATTTGACCTAATGCACTCTAATATTTGGGGACCCACTCTAGTTACTGCTTTGTTAGATGCTTGATATTATGTGACATTTATAAATAACTATACCCGTTGTATTTGAGTCTACTTTTTGCATAGGAAGTCTGATGTACTCTTTGTCATCACTTAGTTTCTCCAAATGATTAAAACACAATTCGATGTCATTATTCGTGCTCTTTGTTTGAATAATGGCAAAGAATATGTAGTGTCTTACTTTTCTTCTTAGGGTACTCTTCAACATCTCACTTGTCTATATACACTTGAGTAAAATAGAGTTGCTGAAAGGAAAATAGAAGTCTGATAGAGATGGTACGTTGTATGCTTAGAGATATAGGGGTTTCAAAATCTTATTGGTATTTTACTGTTTTGACTTCTATCTTTGTGCAATTATACAATGAGTTGTGTTCTTTAGCATAGAGCTCTCTTACTGGCCTTATTCCCTCAATGGATACTTTTGTTGGTCCACTCTCGTGTTTTTAGCTGCACATGTTTTGTTCAAGCACAACAACAAAAAATATTTTTTGCGACGATTTTAAATTTGTTACAAAAAGTTTACTATTCGCGACGATTTTATAATTTTGTCGCAAATTTGTATTTTTGGCAATTTTTTTTGCGACGATTTTTTAAAAAAGTCGCAAAAAGTCGATTCCCTCCTAATTTTTTTTAGCGGAAGAAATGGCGGGAATTGGCAATTTTTTCCGACAAAAATTTTTTGTCGCAAATAGTTTTTTCTTGTCGCAAAAATAAATAATTTACAATTTAAAGTAAAATAAAATCTAAATTTATATTTTTGTAATTTTTTACGACGTTTTTTTAAATACGTCGCGAAAGGAAGATTCCCTCCAAATTATTTTTGGGAAAGCAACGGCGGGAGTTGAAAAATTTTTATTTGCGACGTTTTTAAATTCATCGCAAAAACCCAATATCTGAGACGATTTAATAATTTTGTCGCAAATAATTATTATGGTAATTTTATTCGCGACGTTTTCATATTTGTCGCAACAAAGTATTCTATCTTCGATGTGTTTTTGAGTTTGCCGCAAAAAAATGTGAGAAATGAAAATTTTTTTTATCAAATTAAATAATAAAAAATTAAAATAAAAGAAAATAAAAATTTTATTCGTGATGTTTTTATATTCATCGCAAAAAATGATACTATCTGCGACGTGTTTTTGAGTTTGTCACAAAAAATGGAGAAATGAAAATTTTCTTGTGTCAAATTAAATAATAAAAAATTAAAATAAAAGAAAATAAAAAATTTATTTGCGACGTTTTTAAATTCGTCGCAAAAAATATACTATCTGCAACGTTTTTTGAATTCGTCGCGAAAAATGTGAGAAATTTCAATTTGTTTTATAAAATTAAATAACAAAAAATTAAAATTAAATTAAAATTTTATTCACGACGTTTTTAAATTCGTTGCAAAAAACCTAATATTTGCGACGATTTTTTTATGTTCGTCGCAAAAATGTGATTTCCTCTCCCTAATACTAAATATGTCGGGAAATGAATATTTATTTACAATAAAAAAAATTTTTCCGCAAATTAAATAATAAAAAATTAAAAAAAAATAAAATAAAATTTTATTTGCATCATTTTAAATTCATTGTGAAAAGAAGTTTTCCTCCTAATTATTTTGGGTGAGGGGAATGGTGGAAGTTTGAAAAAAATTTATTCGCGACGATTTTAAATTCGTCGCAAAAAATCTAATATCTACGATGATGTAGTAATTTTGTCGCAAATAATTATTACGATAATTTTTTGTGCAATGTTTTTTTAATTTCGTCGCAAATCCCTTCACTTTGCCGTCAGTAAATGGCAGAAAATGAAAATTTATTTATGAAAAAATTATTTTTGTCTGAAATTAAATAATAAAAAATTAAAATAAAGGAAACTAAAAATTTTATTCGCAATGTTTGTAAATTCGTGGCAAAAAAATATACTATCTGTGACGATTTGATAAATTTGTCGCAAAGAATTGAGTCGCTTCCCAATTTCTTTTTGGCACAAGGGATGGAGGGAAATGAAATTTTTTCATGACAACATTTTTTTGTAGGAAATTAAATAATAAAAAAATTAAAATAAAATAAAATGAAAATTTATAAATATTGTACGGTGCCTCCAATATGAGGCAGGCAACTCCAGTTGTATGAAAAACATTATGTAAATTGCATAGAACATTAATATAGATCTAAAGAGTAAGAAATTTCTTTGAGGAGTGGGATAGCCGAATTCCTGAGCTAATGAACCACTATACTTTCACTGTGCAAATCATTACATACCCCCAAGAATCTTACCATAATCCTCATGAGCCTAGAAGCTCAGATCTAATTTCACTCATATGTACACATATTCTGCTCACCCATGTTATATTCACCATCAATGGGGCTTACTTATCTACTTGTTTCCTTGTTAGTGGACAATTATACAAAGTGACGTTGTTGACTTGAGGTAACTGTTGCGCTCAAGATTTTTTTTCGTATTTTAGGTTGTATTAACTGAATTGCATAAGGTTAAAAAAAAAAAAATTGAATTGTATTGTATTTAAAAATTGTAATGTTTAAACTTCAGTAAATGATTAATAGTTGGATGACTAATGATTTATTCGACTAATAAGAAGTTATTATAATATGTTATTATTGTCTTTTTATCTTTTTTAGGATAGTATTATCAATTAAATTTTTTTGATAAACATTGACATTTGAAAGTAATATGTAGATTATTAGATCTATTTAAATATTTAATTTTTTTAGCGAATTTGGATATTCACTACATACCTACAAACATATAATGTAATTTGGTGATTATTTAATAATATTGAAGATAAATCCATATTCTAAATGCTAACATCATCTATAATCAACTTATTTAGATAAGAACAAATATCTATTTTAACGGATTTTTATGTAAGCTGTGAAAAATAAAATTTATTGGATAATTGAATTGGACTCGGATCATATTTTTCAAATTGTATTTTAATTGAATTTATATTTTTTGGAAAGAAGATAATCAAAAGTCAAATAATGAATTTATTAGTTGAATTAATGCAATTAATAAAAAAATAAAAACAGTCTTAAAAAAAAGATAAAGTTGATATTATAAAATTTTTAAATGATAAATAAAAAAATTAATTTTTTTTATCTTAAGTCATTTTTAATAAAATAATTTTTTTATTTTTGTATTAAATAAAATTATTATTTCACGATATTTTTATATTTGTTATAGAATATAATTTTTGTAATTTTAAATTAGACTTAAATATTAATTGCAACATTTTTAAAAAATATCACGAAAAGGTAATTTCCTCCTAATTTTGTTTGGCGCATACTATTCGCGACGATTTCATAATTTTGTTGCAAATTTTTTTTTTTACAAAATCTTTTTTATAATTTTAAATTAAACCTAAAATATTAATTGCGACGTTTTCAAAAAAACGTCGTGAAAAGGATATTCCTAAAATTTCCCTCCAACAGACTACTTATCGCACTCTATTTTCCATAGCCTCCATTTCACTTGCTAGCCAAGTTCCTCTCCACGATTTCTCTCTCTCTCTCTCTCTCTCTCTCTCTCTCTCTCTCTCTCACAGAAGCTCCACCTGCCTCTCCCTACCTCTCCATCGATTGAACTCGAAGAAGCTGCCTCTCTCTACCAGTCGTCGAACAACCAGCCACACCAGTCGTTGAAGTCACAAGCCACACCAGTCCTCAATGCCAGGCCACCGCCACCGCCACCGCCATCGCCAGCAACCTAGAAACCCCCTTCGCCCCTCCCCAACCCAGAAAACACCCCCACCCGAAAGCCCCTCCCCAGCCTAGAAACCCCCAGCAATCCTTGTTTTTTGATCTTTGATTCAACTCAAAGATCAAGCCGAAGCTAAGGTACCAATTTGATCTTTGATTTTTCTGATTTTTTTAGCTCAAAAACAGATTATTGGTTTATTTTTTGGGTAATTTATTTTCATGGGTTGGTATGTTTGTTGTGGATTTTGTCTTATACTTTTGTTTGTGGATTTGTTAAATTCTACTCACTTTAATGTTTGACAGTTTTTTTATTGTTTGCTACGAATTTTTGTTATCTGAAGATGAATTAGTTTTTTGGTACCGTTTCTTAATCTGCTGGGTATGTGGGTTTTTGCTAAAAATGTGTTTTATAGTCTGGGATTTTTTGCAAAATAACACTCTGCTTTGATGTATATGGGGTTGTAGATGGCTATGCAAAGTTTCATTGTGAAAATTGTGAATTTGATGAAGAGTGAAAATTTGCTTGAGTCCCAGGGTGGCTCCATCATACTCTCTCAGGTATGGCTTCCATGTTTTGGGATTTTAATTTTCACCACATATGCACTCATGTCAAATTTGGGTGTTGAGCCATACATTAAAATAAATTCACCAATGTAGCAGTTACTCTAGAGTCTAGATAGAAAATGGAAACTTGTTGAGGATATCCATCCATTATTGCTAGAACTAAATTTCAGTTTTCACAATGATGGTACTGGCTAATTTGTTTTGTAGATTGAGAATGAGTATGGGCCACAAGGTAAGGCATTTGGAGCTGCTGGTCATCAGTACATAACTTTGGCTGCAAATTTGGCGGTCGGGTTGGGTACAGGAGTTCCCTGGGTAATGTGCAGGGAAGAAGATGCCCCAGATCCAGTGAATTCATGGAGGGATGGGCTGCATACAAGTATAACCTCCCTGGTATAAATAATCATACTGCTTTATACACTGCTAACACATATCACAGAAATTTGGTATCGAACTATGTAATTTATGTGTGGATCCTATCACAAGGAGAAGGAATGAAAGGTAAGGTTCTCTAAATAAAACACACACTAAACACAACCGTTCTTGGGTATATTATTGTTCCATTTACTTTTCTTCTTCTTTTGACTTCAATGTAACAATTGGAGTTATAGTTTGCCTACTCTCGAAATTTTTGGTATATAATTCTGAATTCTCTTTTAAGGTGAAAATTCCATGGAAAATGAATTTGGATACGAATGAAAAACTGAGCTATCTGGATAAAAGCTGATGTTGATTTTGTTTGCAGAAAGTCAGGTCAGTGAAGTAGGGGAGAATCAAATTGACAGCATTGTTGTCAATGATGAATTGCCGATACAAACTCCTGCTGCAGATGGCAAAACTCCTACTGTTGTCAATGATGAATTGCCATCAAGAAACTGAAAACCTTAGATGCATAGACATCTGTGTGCCCCAAGTATTCCTACATACAAAAAAAACTTATGTAAATGCATGTAGCGTGATGGCATAAATAAAAGTCTTGGTTTCTAAGAAGTACTTTCTTAGACACCTCCAGGATGATCAATAGTTTAAGCAAAAACATGGACTCATTTCTCATTAAACCTCTGAATATGGATGCAAAGAAAGTTCATGTTTTTTGGCTAGTTCTTACAACATGGCTTAAACATGCAAAGAACAAAAACATTGTTTTCCTTAAAAAAGTATTTGTCTTAAATAATCATTTTTCGATCAAAATAAAAGATTTGCAATTTTCTGCAAATAGCATTTGGATAAATGTGTGTCTCATTTTGTCCAGAATGTATTTGCTCATATTGATTTTAAAGCCTGCTCCATAATTACTGATACACTCCCATCTTAATGATAGCCCCCTCACATGTTATGCCTAGATATCCCAACATCTGGCATACAGAGGCTTTGTAAATAGGTTGCATACTTGCTGTGCAATTTTTGAATGTTTAAAAGAAACCACTAGAAAACTAATTTTATGATTCCAGACTCCAAAATGATATAAAAACAATATGTTGCCCAAAAATGTAGGAAAAATGCAATTTTAACAACATAAAGTTTTACCTTCTCTAACGTGTTTGCTTTTCTGCTTCAAGAGATTCTAAAGTACTGCCGGGTTTAGCCAAAATACTGTCGCTTAAGTTTTTTGATAGTCCAGACAATTCATTCAAGCTTGTATGAACCTTTGTGATGATCATGGAAGAATTCATTCCCAATGTGGCTGACAGGTTCTGAATTGTGCTTATATGTTTGTCCACTTTTTGGAGTCTCATTCCTTGATGTCAACAAGATATGAACAAGGGAAAAAAAATTGAAATGCATTAATTCAATTTGAAGTTGATAGAGTCCCTTACGAAGCAAATTGTTGATTGCTTTACTTTCTCATTGTGAAGTCTTTGAAGCTCAATTTGGTACTCCTCAAGTTTTTTTAGTGAAAGATCATTCTTGTTAACTATTACATTTGATGATGAATCATCGTATTCTGATTGGCCTGCTACTTCTGCAGATATTTTCTTAATTTGACTTTGCACAGCTCGGAACTGTTTCACCCTCTCTTCTTTTCTTAATTGCATCTCCCGCAGAGCTGGGGTGATTGAATCTAGCTGCTCTTTAATGTTCCCGCCATTTTCTCTGGCTGTCACAAGCAGAAATACTTGATTCGGCGAAGGTGAGTAATTTTTTTCCTAACAATAGTAGAATCTGGTTGCAATGTATCGCACCATGGGCACAACTTTTGGATGGAAGCCATAACACATTTAGGGAAAATCCACATATAATTGTGTATTTTGTCAAATGAAAAGAGTGTTCTCTGTCAACTATAACATTGTGACCAGTCTCTGAAGTTTTGTTGTAATCATTGAATTTCTTCACTAAGAATTTCAAGTCTGTCTTGCTCTTTAGGCTATAATTGGAGGATAACTGGGTGATTGAGTACTGTGTCTAATTTTGTTCATCAATTGAAAGTTTCTGCAATTTGTACAAATCAATTTTATATATGTTGATGATACATCTATACAGTAAGATGCGATTTTTTGTCAGGCAAATTTCTATTCTCTTGAAAGTACAGAGGTACACTTTAAACTCTCTCCTTCTTTGATTATTTTTTAAATAGTCTGATCACTTACAGCTGGACTGTTCACGTTACTGTTCATTACACATTCAGCTGCATTCTTTTAGCTTATGCTAGGGATTTTGTCATTCTGTCAGCTAGTTTTCTTCTCCTTCAGCTACTAATTCCAATTGGAATTTTCATTCTCCAGCTGAGAGTATTTTTTTTGGCTATATGATTGTTCACGACTCTTGGACTGCTCAACTCGTTTTAGCTTCAGAATTTGGGTATATTTCAGCTGGACTGATTTGTTCCAGCTGATTTTTAATGCAACTGAGGTTTTCAGCGATTTGTTCCAGCTTGGAGAATTAGGCAGCAAAGGTTTTTTAATTGAGTGAGTTGGAAATGGAATGGTGGACATGGTACATACTAGTGATTTGTTTTTATTTCCTTGTGATCAAGATTTCTTTAACCTGCTTACTGTGTTATTGTGCAATTATCTTAGCATCTATGTCCTGTTAAATGTTCAGATGACATTTTTTGTATTTCTTACCGATTTAAAGCTTCTCGGTATAAGAAAAAAACCTTTGCATGGTAATCATCACCTTCTGTTAGTTGAGATTGACATTTTCCTTTTCTTGTGGAACCTGCAGGTTCGGGAGTACATTGATGACACAGAAGATTATGTACACTTCTCCTCGTTCTACGAATACAACTACCTAACCCATTTTCCCTTAGGCCATACTTGTACCCTAGTACTACGGTGGCTTCCGTTGCTTGCTTCAAATAGAGCCGAGATCCTAAATTTGACCTCTATAGCCAAACAAGTCCCAAGTAAACCACCACAAGTGTTAGAGATCAACTTACCTAAATTTAACACGAACCAAACAATCATTAATCTCAAGGGCATTGCAGCGAGTATATCAAATCATCATTTGTTCTTTGAATGCTTCAATTTTGATCACACTTCCATTCAGAAGACTAAAACCAAATTTCAATAAATGGTGCAGATGGGCAATGCTTGGATAGATGATAATACCAACACAAAGGGAATGTATGACTTCTACTGGACACATGCTTTGAATTCTGATGAAATCCATGCAGGAATTGACAAGTAGTGCGACTATATTACTGGAAATTTTTCAGATACGTGCAATCAATATCAAAATCAAGGAGACTACGAATATGGAAATATTGACATCTACAACATTTATGCTCCACTTTGCCATTCATCGGGAAGCAAACCTGGTCCCCCTGGTTCTGTAAGTCCATACTCTAGTGACATTCATGTTTAGTGACAATTACAGAACTCTGTCATGAAACAAGGAAAATAGTGAAAACAATATCATGATAGAAGGAAGATATATATTTTTTTTAAAGGGAGGAGGAGAAAAGAAAGGAGGGGCGGGGAGGTTGCCCTCCACTGCATCATAGAGGTGGTAGTACAACTCCTGTGTTCTGGAGACAATTTCATAGTTAGATTCAACTAAAAGGAGTATTACACACATGGTCATTGACTAGTAATGACTACACTACTATACACAATGAACACCCTTGGTACTTGACTTGAGATTAGAATGAATCCTGAATGAGTTCACAACTTCCACATCGTTTTTTTCTTTTAAATTAATTAGAATGCTCAGAATTGAGACCAGAATGCCATCTAACAAAACCAATAAGGATAGATTTAGGACTCACTATTTGAGCAAACCGCCATATCAGTTCATTCAAGTTAAGCTGTAAATGATCTTATTCTTAAGGTTACATAATCAGGTGAAGGACTTTGATCCCTGATTCGATGACTACGTCTCCTCCTAGCTGAATCTACATGAGGTGCAAAAAGCTCTTCATGCCATGCAAACCGGATGGTCGGCTTGCAAGTATTGTCTTTTTATTTATATTGTAGTATCATACACATGGTAACAAAGGTATCACACATTCCAACCTCAAAATTGATCAACTTCTCAAGTTCGACCTTACGCATTGAACCACGTCATCTTATATCTAGATATGTATCATGTTCAAGCAGAACCACTAACTAGCTTCCCTCCTGAATCTTGCACAGCAGTTTTGGCTGGACAGATAGGCCAACAACCATTCTACCCACAATCAAGCAGCTGATGGCAAGTTGTATCAGTGTATGGGTGTACAGGTAAGTCCTACATGTTTCTTTTTTTTGGTGCTAGTAAGTCCTGCATGTTTCAATTCATATTATTCACCAAATATCCATTATTTCTAGCAATGAACACTTGCAGTCTCTGGTGTGTTGATTTGAATAGTCTTTTGACACAAACAAAAGCCTTAGAAACAGGAGAAGAACTTGGCCATTTCACTAGGGCCAGACTGAATGCATTAAAGAGCTATAAGGAATAATTTGAACCTGTTTTTGAAGACTGGGAAGCTGGTCTGTGTTGCTGGATTGAAAAATCTGGGATGTCATGGAGCACTGTATTATTTTTGTAAGGAGGAGGTGGTTGGATATGAAGTAGTTGCATGGAGCTTGCTTGAGGCTTGGGTGCTGATATGAGACATTAAATGTAATTAGAGATAGAGATGGTTTAAATTCTCTTGAAGGATTAAAGCCATTTTTTTCTATTTTTAGAACTTTATTTTCTTTGATTCTTGTAATTCATTCTTTTGGGAAATAAAATTGTTTTTTTTAAAAAAAGATGTGAAATGTATGTTGAATGGAAAATATGTGAAATGTATTAATTGTGTTAGCTTTTTATTGAACACATGTATTATTGGTGTACAGGTGAAAATTTTTATTGGAATATCATTTTTTATTAATTATTTTCAAAAAAAAAAAAATTTGCGACGAAATTAAAATCGTCGTGAAAAATTGTAGGAACTATCTTTTTTCGCGACGATTTTTATACGTTGCAAATTTATTTATTCAATTATTATTTATGTAAAAAATTATTTGCGACGTTTTTTTTACGTCGCGAAAAATTAATTAAATTATTATATATATTTTTTATTTATGTAAAAAATTATTTGTGAAGTTTTTTTTATGTCGCAAAAAATTAATTAAATTATTTTTTTTTACATTTTTATTTGTGAAAAAAATTATTTGCGACGATTTTCTTACGTCGCAAAAAATTAATTAAATTATTATTTTTTATTTTTTTACGTTGTTAGAATAGATTTTAGCGACGTTTTGTGAAGTTTTAGTGACATTTTTTGTTTGTCGCAAATTTTTTTTTTTGAGACGAAAATAAAATTACGTCACAAAATACTTTTTGCGGCGAGGCTATTGTGACGAACACGCGACGAAAAATAAATGTCGCAAAAAATAATTGGCGACAATTTTTTTATTGTTAGTGTCGAAAAAAATTGTTGCAAAAAACGATTTTTGTTGTAGTGAAGATCGGTCTCCTACTTGTCATAAGTTTCATGATAAAGCGATTTGTTGTATCTTTGTGGGCTATTGTCATCAGTCTAAGGAGTATCAGTGTTATGATCCTATCACGTGCAGTATGTATCATAGTCTAAATGTTACATTTTTTGAACATATTTCTTATTTTTTTTCCAGTCTTGTGTTTGCCCTTTCAGTTGATAATACTCCTTTTGATTTTTCGTTACCATAAGAGTCAGAATCATTGGTCACTTTCAATACAGAGTTACTAATCTCTCTTCCTTTGCAAGTTTATGTTCGTTGCCCTTGTTCTCATCCTCCTGCTGATGTCCTATCTACCTCAAGCGGTGCAGGTAATACTTCTCAGTTCGATGAGCATATTGATGCACCTGTTGTTAGTACTGATGAGATTGCAGGTACTAAGCCAATAATTTTACCTAATGAGACATTGTCAGTGGAGGATGATGATTTAGGGTGTTGTTATCTATGGGGTGATCACCGTCCAGTTGTTCGTTATGGTTAGATCACCAGGACTTTATAGCTGATATCTACTTATGTTTCTTGTGATGATTTGTCTCCTACATTTCGAGTTTATAGTTGACCTTATCAGATACGCCGGTTCCTTGCTATGTTTCAGAAGTTATGTCGGAACCCTAGTGGGTTGTTGCCATATAGACAGAGATAGACGCTCTTCAGCGTAATCATACGTGGAATCTTGTTTCCTTACCTTCAGGGATGAAGCCTGTTAGCTGTCACTGGGTTTATATCCTGAAGTTTCTTGCGGATGGTACTATTGATCGTCATAAGACTAGACTTGTGGCGAAGGATTTTATTTAGGTACCAGGTCGTGTTTTTGGTGCTACCTTTGCCCTTGTGACAAAATTAACTACTGTTCGATTGATTATTTCTCTGGCTGCAGAGTACTCTTGGCCTTTTCATCAGTTGGATGTGAAAAAATGAATTTTTTTACGGTGATCTGGGCGAAATTATTTATATGGATGTACCACCAGACTTTCGTGGTGAGGGAGAGTTTGCTGAAAAGGTATGTCGACTGTATAAGTCTCTTTATGAACTGAAACAGTCCCTACGAGCCTAGTTCTCTCGCTTTAGTGGTATAGTTGTACGTTTAGGGTTCACCAGATGTCATTCTGATCATATTTGTTTCATTCGACGGAATACTTTTGGACAGTGTATCATCCTTTTGGTATATGTTGATGGTATTATTATTACTAGAGATGATATTTTTGGGACTGTACAAGTCAAGGTAGACCTTATGAAGGCCTTCAATGTAAAGGACCTTAGATTTCTACGATACTTTCTTAGAATTGAGGTTGTCCGTAGTAGTAGGGGTATTGTTCTTTCTCAGAGAAAGTAGGTTTTGGATCTTCTCTCAGACACTGGGATGTTGGGGTGCAAAACGGCATCATCATCTATGATTCCAAACCTGAAGCTTACTGCTGAAGGTGAGGAGTTGAGAAATCTGACTGTCTATTAGAGATTAGTAGGTAGACTTATCTATTTAGCCAACACTAAGCCATCCATTTCATTTGATGTCAGCCGAGTTAGTCAGTTCATGCACAGACCATGTCAACCTCATCTTGATGTACTTTATCATATTCTTCCGTACCCCAAGTCTTGTCCTGGACTTGGATTGTTCTATGCATCAGGATCTCAGACTGGTTCTTTAACCTATTATTGAGATTCAGATTATGGGGGAACGTGTGACAGTCGATCTACTACGAGTTTCTGTGCTTTTTGAGGGGCTCATCTTATATCTTAGAAGATCAAGAAGCAGTCAGTTGTCTCTCGCTCATCACCAGAAGTAGAGTATCGGATACTAGCACTTGGCACATATGAGATTATTTGGCTACGATCAATTCTTGGCGAGTTAGAATTTTTAGTGACTTCTTCATCTACATTATATTGTGATAATTGATCTGCAATTCAGCTCGCTTCTGATTCTGTATTACACGAGATGACGAAGCATATAGAGATCGATGTTCAGTTTCTTTGAGAGAAGGTTAGATGTGGTATTGTCACTCCATCATTTGTAGGGACCGGTGACTAGGTTGCGAATGTTTTCACCAAACCTTTCACTCTATCCATTCTCCAGGACTCCGTTGTCAAGCTTGACTTAGTTGACATTTTTGCGTCTAGCTTAAGAGGGAGTGTTGGAGTTATAGTTTAGTTTATTAGGGTTTTTGCCTTTTTTGCCTTCTTTTTACCTTTTTATCCTTATTGTGACTTTTATTGCTCAGCTATATATACGGTGGTTCTACCCTTAGTTTGTATCCCTTTTTCACCCATAACTATTCCAAGTATCATTGATTGTCTTATTAATTGATTTGCTCCATACACTCCAACTAATTTGATTGTAGATAATCAGATTTGTGCATCATCAGATAGTAACAATATATATTAGACAAAGTCCAACTCTCAAGAATATGGGAGGGTGCTGCACAAAATACCATATGTTGTTTATTTTCTACACCATATTCTCACCCTTTAAGGGGGCATTGGAGGATCCTCCTTTTATTGCATAAATAAATATGAGTCTGCCTTGATGATTAATTACTCTTTATTGGGAAGGCTTTTTATTGAGAAAGATAATTACACTTTACACATATTGTATTTGTGATATTCGAAAACGTATAAGAATAAATATATGTCTGTTCGTATATGCTGAGATGCTAATCAAAATAATTAACGTCTTTCATTTTACTAGACATTGAAATGAACTCAGTATGTCTTGATTGAATAAATGAAAGTATTAGAGTTCAAACTATGAGTAGGAAAATCAATATGGAGAATCATGGAAGGAATAAAATTTTCAATGGTGTGTTGTTTTGGCATGTATATCAGAACAATGAACGACTTTGTTAATAGATGATCAAAATGTGTCGCCATAGATGATAACATATGGTTGGTCAATTGCTTAAACGCCATGCATTGGAGCATGTAAAAGTTCACTAAAATTGCTCGTAGCAAATTGATCAGTATGATAATAGAAAAATAAATAAATCAAATAATTAAATCAAAACACAAAGAAAGAACACTAATATTTTACATGGTTCAACAAAAATCCTGTCTACGTCCACGAGGCGTGATCCGGTCACCATTTTCACTATTGAGAAAAATTGAGTACAACAATACAAACCTTACTACGCAAATTTAATATCCCCAAACCCGAGTTGTTTACTCCCTTGTACACCTCACTCAATTCTCACCACTCAATACAAGAAAACAACAAAGAATTTAATTGGACTCTCGCTACACCAATACACTTAGAGTTTGAGTGAACTTCGGATGCCGGAAGCTAGAAAACTCAATACCTATTTATGGGCAAAGTCTTGATGGCATAACTATAAATAAGTGGAATCCTTATGACAATAATTTAAGACCAAAAATCAGTTCTTCAAAGCTCCTTGTCTTTTTCCTTTGCATTCCTAAAGCTTATTCAAAAAAATCCATTACATGTCTCTCTCCATCAGCAGACAACAGTTCGTATGGTCTAGATTTGGCATCGATTTGGCGCCCACCGATAATGGCACCACCGACAGCCTACACTGGCGCCGAATTTTATTTATTTGACGGCATTGATGTTGAATTTGAGCCACCATCATCGCCTTTTGTCAACAATCTCCACCTTGACAAGAATTTAATGACCTCCACCTGAAATCTCAGGTTTACATGTTGATACAAATGCCCACCACCACGCCTTGGGATGCCTCCTTAGTCTAACAGCGGGAGAGATTGATCAAGTTCAAGCATTGCTCGAATTTCTGAAAAATGACTGACTTTGTCATGATATCAACTGCATTGTTCTCCGTATGAACTTTCATCAAATTCACCTTACCTTCTTCTATCCAGTCACGGGGAGTGTGATGCCTCATGTCGATATGCTTCGTCTTGACATGATAAACTTGATTCCTTGCCAAATGAATTGCACTTTGGCAGTTGTAATACAACTCCAACCTTTCCTGCTTCAATCCCAGTTTCTTGACCAGACCTGTCAACCACAAAGCCACCTTGGCAGCTTTCACTGTTGTCATGTATTCCGATTCTGTTGTGGATAAAACGGGAGTTAAGCATAGCTTTCCAACTGATAAGTCCTCCTACAAGTGTAAATACATAACCTGTAGTAGATCTCCTCTTGTCCAGATCACATGTATAGTATGCATGATCTAGCAAATAATTTAAAATGGTTAGCTAGAAGAGAATTAACAGGTTTAGAGTTACCCATGCTAAACCACTCTAACACCTTCTTTACATATTTTTTTTGTGATACCTATAGTTTGCCTTTCTCTTGTCTCTCTGAATTTTCATTCCAAGGATCTTTTTACTAGCAACTAGATCCTTTATATCATTCATTTCCATAATCTGGACTTCAACAAATTTAACTCATGCATGTTGTTTGAAGCAATTAACATGGCATCAACATAAAACATCATAATTACAAAAGAACCATCACCAAGCATTTTAAAATAAACACAACTATCATTGTTACTCCTCATGTAGCCAATATCAACCATAAAACAATCAAACCACCTATGCCATTGTCTCAGAGACTATTTTAGCCCGTAAAGAGATCTTTGAGCTTTCATACTAGATGTTCTTGACCTTGCTCCTTGAATCCTTCTAGTTGTTCCATAAATATCTTCTCATTCAATTCCTATGAAGGAATGTTGTCTTGACATCAAGCTGCTACAACTCAAGGTCAAACATAGCTACTATGGCTAACATAACACGAATAAAAGAATGCTTAACAATAGGAGGATTATTTTTTGTTATAGACAATTCCTTCCACTTGCCTATAACCCGAGGCGACAAGCCTTGTATAAAAATTTTCTCATTCATTTTCTGTCATAGGTTCTTTTTTTTAGTATATCCATTTGTAGTTAATCATCTTTTGCCCCTTGGGTTTTCCAATTTGCTCCCAAGCGTTATTCTTGTGTAGAGATTCTATCTCGGCCATCATTGCTAGCTTCCATTTTTCACTTTACTTTCTTTTGACTACCTCTTAAAAACAAAACAGATCTCCAATGCCAACAATTAATGCGAAAATAAACATTGTCTTCAAAACTATACCTGACTAGTGCCTTTTGAGTAATATTTCTCTCATCCAACAACAAGAGTAGTGGGTTCTTACTACCCTGACATCACTATCAAATGTATCTTCTTGAGAAGATGCTGACAAATAGACATTGCTTTGACATTGGGTCCAACTTGGATCGTTGCTACTCCTGTACGTGAACATAGTCTAGACAACCAAATATTCTCAAATTAGAATAATTAACCAGTTTACTTGTCCAAACCTCCTCAGGGGCTTGAGCATTAATATCCGATGAAGGTGACTTGTTAATAATATAGCATGTCATGTTAACAGCCTCAACCCAAAATGACTTTGAAAAGTTTACATGGATTCTCATACATATTGCTCTCTCTAAAAGGTGCATATTCATTCATTCCACCACACTATTTTGTTTTGGCCCACTTGGTATAGGGTAATGTCTAGAGATCCCTTCCATCTTGCAGTACCTTTTGAATTCCTGGAGTTTGTACTCTGTTTTGTTGTATGTTCATAGGTACTTGACTTGCTTTTCAACCTTTGTTTTCCATTGCTTGAATATATCAAACATTTCATTTTTGTGCTTCATGAGGTAGACTCATACTTTCTTAGAGAATTCATCAATAATTGTCACAAAATACATCGTCCCACCTTTCGATGGAATTAGCATGGGTTCCCATACGTCAAAGTGTATGTACTTCATCACATCCTTACTTGTACGTTGTCCTGTTTTGAAGCTAACCCTGCACCGTTTCCCATAAAAGCAATACTTACAAAAATTAAGTTTATAAGTTTTTTACCCCATCAAGCAAACTGTGTCTGTGAAGTTCAGACCTTTCTTTCTCTTATGGCTAAGGCGTAAATGATACAAAGTAGTGTCATTAGTACTCGAATCCAAAGAAGTGGTCATAGCTGTTCCATTTATAACAGTACTCCCTACCAGTGTATAAAAATTTACTTGTCGTTTTCTCTTCATGACAACCATGACCCTTTTTACAACTTTTAGAACCCCACCTGTTGCCGTGAAGGCGAAATCATTAGAATCGAGTGTACCCAAGGAAATTAAATTCTTTTTCAGATCAGAGACATGCCACACACCACCTAGTGTTCTCACTATACCATCAAATATTTTAATTTTAATGGTCCCAATTCCAATGGTCATGCAAACTGAATCATTTCTCATTAGAATTGTTCCTCCATTATAAGGTTTATAAGTATCAAACCATTCTTTATAAGGACACATGTAATAAGAACATTCTGAATCCAAAATCCATTTCTCAACAAGATAATTCGTACTAGTGCTGACCGATAATAAATCACTATTGCCGTTCGAGCTATCTTATGCAATGTCCGCTTGATCTGAATTAGGAGATTTTCTTTTTCCCTCCACATCTCGCTTTTGTTGAATGTAGTCCCTTCTCAAGTGCCCTTCTTTGTGGCAGTAGTAACACTTGTATTTTTCGCTACTCCTCCTCTTGATTTGGATTGAGACCTCCCTCTATTTCTAGGGTCCTTTTGGTTCTTGCTTCTGCTTGTTGACTCAATTCACTTTTGGCCACCAGCCCTTCTACATGAAAATTATTTCCTGATTTCTTGAATACCTCAGTCTCCAAAAGAACAATTATCACCTCATCAACATTGAGAGTATTTGTTGCAACTAAAAGTGTAGTCACAAGTGCATCATAAGAGTGTAGAAGAAAAGTCAATAGAACAATAGCCTTATTCTTTTCTCCAACTGCCACCTCAACATTAATTAACTGAGTAATAATTTTATTGACAACATTGAGATGATCAAATAAATTTATTCCTTCTTCCATCCATAATTTATATAATTTCTTTTTGAGGTGCAATTTATTTATGAGTGATTTTAACACACAAACACATATATTTAACTTTTTCCACAATTCAAAAGCATATCTTCAAAGCTCCTTGTGTTCTTCCTTTGCATTCCTGAAGTTTTATAAAAAAATCCATCACATATCTCTCTCCATTAGTATATAGCAACTCGCATGGTCTAGATTTGACACAGATTCGGTGCCTCTCTGGCGACAATCAATAGCAGCACCACCAACAGCCCACACCGATACCAAATTTTCTTTGTCGGGTGACGCAGTTGTTGAGTTTGAGCCGCCACCGCCGCCTTCTATCAACAAGCACATTTAAGGACCCATTAAAATAGATAAATGTCCTTCAACAGTGCAGTAGATCATAAATAGGCTTTTGGCTGGGATGTAGAAAAATAAAGAGTGATAAACTATTGAAGTGTACTTCCATTTTTATTTTTGCAACCTCGTGAGATAAACCGTATAGGTTTGGAATGGAAATTTGCCTTGAGAAATTTAGAAATATGGAACTGATTAAGTGAGGATTGTGTGTTCCCTGGGGTGAAGGACCGCAAGCTTGGCCATGGTGCTCGCATCTATTGAGGCATGGGGTTATTGGGTCCCTTGTTTTAAAGAATTTTCACCGTGAGTGACTTCAACATTCCATTTAACGGATGCATGAAATTCTTTGCAAAGAAATTGAATTTTATTGGCGGGGGCGTAGCCAGGTCTATTGGTTTTTTTTTTTGTTGGGGGGGGGGGGGGGATACTACTAGAAAAATTCACCCATTTATATAATAAAATTTTAGGTCCAACAAAATATATCAATATTTAAGACTAAATAGCAAAATTGTAAAACCAACTCCTTTTTGTTTCTAAAAAATAAAATGAATAAAATTGATACAAAAAAAATTTCAAAAGGTATTTTAACCCAATAATTTATGAAAGTGAAACAAAATATTCTTTCAAATCTCACTCACAATTCCATGAAAAAATTATCCTAAATTTTTTGTGACACTTAGTTAAAGATCATACTCTGTTTTGTTGAAAAATCAAAAAAGACTTTTGGATTAGAGCACCATCTATTAACTTACAAAAAATTATTTGAGAGCACTTGTACAACTGTTTAAAAAAAAAAGGAACGATAATTCATCAAATAGAAGAGATGTAATGTCATTGGTCATTATTATATTTTTCATATGTCTTACTCGATTTGAGAATAAACATTGATTTTAGAAGGTCAATGGACTAGTAACTAACAAAATAAAAAGTTTTTTTTTTACCACTATACAAAGTTTTAAAAAATTAGGGGGAGCAAATTCTTAAAAAGAACAAAATCATGGTCCCAAAATACTTTTCTTATAGGCGATAATTCAACACTAATAAATATTGTAGTCCCTATACAAGATGAGAAGGGAGCACAGTTCTTATGCTTTCTTTGTTGGAATTTGACCTAAACTCTATAATTGTTATGAAAGATAGTTTCTCGGACAATTAATTTGAGAATCCTATATGGAATAAAATTATATTGATAGAGTTTTAATATACCATGAATAGACATATTGGACATGTGAGAGTTTTAATATACCATGAATAGGTGTATTAATCACGCGACCAGTTTTTCAATGAATAATATATCGATGTAGATTTTTGGTCCATAGATGTAGGTACGGTATACCAAGTTGGGTATGTTTTATTGAACCATGTTATATCTTAGTGTTATATTTTATTGTTTTCCCGTCTTTAAATTTCTATCTTCCAACAAGTATTATTTTTATTAATTATCCGCTATTCAAAATCAATACTCTTGAAGTGGATTCTTGGTTACTTATCAGTTAGCAAATTATGCGTATATGAAGTTGTACCTACTTTTGAACCAACATGTATCTGTACTGTGAACTATTGGTACGTGTGTATTGAATTGTTTTATGTAAACTCGTGCTTGTGTAAGTAGGGTCTATAATGTGACGCGACGTTGTTGCTCTCATCAGTTATATGGGCTTTGTGGTATTAGCTTAATGGACATTGTGAGAAATTCACGATGATATATGTAACTCCAATATGTTGCACATTTTGAGGAAATCATGATACTATATTAAAGATTAAATGTCATAGTTGGTTCTTGAATTTTACCTCTGGTTTTAATTTGATTCTTGAATTTTTAATAATCTGAATTTAGTTCCTCAATTAAAAATTTTGTCTCAATTAAGTTATTTTGTCGATTTTCACCATTAGATCAATGCTGAAATGAGGCAGATTGGGCCAACATTTGATTTATCTAATAATGAAAATAGATGAAATTAATAGTTTATACACCAAAGTTTAGAGACGAATTACGATATTTTCCCAATATCAAACTTCTAGTGCACTCTGAGGAACCTATTTTTTGTGTTAATGACAGTTAGATTATGAATCGTAAAGGCTAAGCATATGATCGGTGTGTGCAAAGTTGAATGCATATATAATGATAAGAAATCTTTAGATCCAAACTGTCCATGGTTTGGTATAAGAGTTTTATTAATTACCTTAAATACACTTTTAGTTAGAGGAACGGGCTGTGACCATATTTGATAGAATTTACGTATTTGTCAATCTATAGAATACTACAATTATTGGTAAGTTTTGAATAATTCAAGCGCAACATGACTGTTCAACTCAAATCAAAATTTACCACAATCTAAAATGAATCGAAAGTTAGTACCATAATGAAAAAAAGATATAGTTGCAATTCAATTATGCCAAATTACAACTCATTTGGATCAAAATTATGACTCAATCGGGTTAACAAAATTTAAGATTGGTGCTGATAGGTTACTGAAGGGGTCGATAAATTTTGATCATTATCTGACAATTAGATTTGGACACGTGGCGCATGCTGAAAAGAGTTATTTGCAATGACTCTACTATGACCTAGCAAAGGATAAAACTCGATCGAACAGATAGTTAGGCTTCCGAGCCGAGCAGAGCAAGTAGCTTGGCTATCCGGCCGAGCAGATAAAGTAACTAGGCTATCCGGGCTGAGCTGATATTGGACCGACCTAGTAGAAGATAAAACTCGACCGAACAGACAACTATGTTGTCTCGGCCAAGCAGAAGATAAGATACGACCAAGCTGTTTAAAACAGTAAACGTGGTACTAAAAAGATGTCTACAATTCAGGCATTCTGGTTGAACTAATGAGCTTGATTCTAAGCCAAGGGAATTGCCAGAGAGATTTCAGTTGTTTTCCAAACTGAATAGCTAAATGGAAGCAAGGTGTGTCACCTTGAATCGAAATTTAAAGAAATCCTAACTGAACAGGGTTTATAAAAAACAAAAGGAGTCAAGGTGAAAGGTACGTTGAACTCTCTTTGATTTCTTGCATTTGTCTCAGTTCCATTACTGACTTAAGCATCAGAGTGTTTTCGATCAAATCACTTCGATCTTGGACAGTTTGTTCGTTTTGCAGAATAAGAAGATTGGGAGATCAAGTTTAGAAATATTCTTTATCAGAAATATCGAATCCAATATTTTGTGAGAGGTATCATCAATTTTTACCTCTTACAGTTACTATTGATTCACAATGTTGCAAACAATTCTAATCAACATCACTGAATCATAATCTGAATCATTTGCGACATGAGAAAAAAAAGTTGTATTTGATTCGGTAGTCTTTTCCTAAGCATGGAGGTTTTTCTTTTTCTTCTGTTTTTTTGCTTGGTCCTAAGTATGGAGGTTGATAGAGAAAGGATCGGGGTAATTTAATGACACCCGATGGATTTTTATGTTCTCCTGGCTCACCATTCCTGTGGATTGAAACAAGGCTTTCAGTGTAGATATGGACGTCAAGGCAACGAGAACTATGGGCTAAGATTTGGAGATACTTAAGAACAAGTTGGGTATTAGGATCATACAAGACCAGGTGGCCAGTTGTAGTTTCAAGAAAGACCTCATCATTCTTCCACAGCCCAGCTGGAATCATCATTCCATCTAGCGGTCTGATACTCAATTGCTTGATCCAACATCCCATCTGTCCTCCTCCTCCATCAGTACCCACACGGTAACTGATGACTGCTCAGCTGATTCCCAGGCATCTAGTGGCACTCGTGAATGAGAATAAATCAGCGCAATAGTGCCGTTGTACAACGTAAGAATCTCGCATTCTGAGTCTTGGTGAAGATCAGGTGGCCCTTGAATCTCTTTGAAGTCCTCTTTCCCCATGTCAAACGAAACCAGCTTTCTATGTAAAATTTAGACCACCAGTAATAAACACCATTCAAGTAGGAATCGAAGCAAGAATCTATCAAAAAACGCAGACAATCGGGAGCATCACCCTTGAAATCTTTCCATGAATCTGTGCTCAAAGTGTACACAGCAACATGTATGGGATCCATCCATGGGTCCCATTTATCGATGTTCCCATCATCAAAAGTCCGAATCCAAACTACCTTGTAATCATCACTGGTGGGATCAAATCCGAATCCAAAGCCGCAGTGACAAGGGATCCAATCATGCGGAAACAATTTCGTGCGCCACAATGGCAGAGCCCTGAATGCTCTTGTCGCGGGATTCCACAAAGCAATGCGTTCATGTCTGTCACATAGGAAAAAAACACCATTAATAGGACCACCAAGCCGATTAAATACGGGGATGGATATACCCATATTGTGATATGTGGGCACTGTAAACGTTTTGTCCGGGAACAAGACGATGTCCCCCAAGTCCCTAAGCTCATTGTGATAGTATACCACCATATGGGCATTGTCCTTGTTGTCGTTATTGTGTTGTAAATGAATGGAAATGAAAGTGGGACTATCAATCAGATTTTTCCAAAATTTACTAACACCTGAATTAAAACAGAGATTTCACAGACATTCTTGACAATATCTCGATCAACACATCTTCTGCCAAATACCCACTTTTGCTCTCCATTTGGCCCATTTGATTGTGTGAGTAAGATGGGTCTTCTCTTCTGTGTGTGTGTGTGAGAGAGAGAAGGGGGTTTGTGAGTTCTTTTTGATGTCTGGAGCAGCTGCTAGTTAATAGAAAGAAGAGGAATGCTGCACAGACCAAATTTTAAGATCAAATTTGGAGTCCAAATAATATGACAACTGACTAATATTATTAGCATTTTATACTCTCGTGTTATTTGGATTCTAAATTTGGTCATAAAATTTATTTTTATTAGGACCCAAATGATATGACATTAAATAAAGAAGTTTAAGCCAGCTGCCATGTCATTTGGATTCTAAATTTAGTCCCAAAATTTGGTCATTATAGTATTATTGTTGAATTAATACATTGCTTAACCTTTAAGTTGTAAGCAGAGATATAATTGAATGAGTAATGCTAGATAGACTTAAAAATTAGAGTTAATAATCTCAATCATTGAATATGTAGTGAGTCCCAAATAATATTGAGACCTATAGTAAAATCAATGATCGTAATTATTAAGTCTAATTTTTAAGTTTATTTTTAAATTCATATAGCATTGCTCATAATTTAACCGAATTAATGCATTCACTTGCAGTAAACAAATTGGGTAATGCTACATTGACAAAATTTTGTGACCAAATGATATGACAATTGACTTGAGTTTCTTTATTTGGTCTCATGTTATTTGGATCCCAATAAAAATTTCAAATAGTCAGCTGTCATGTCATTTGAACTTTAAATTTGATTCTAAAATTTAGTCAGTGTAACATTATTCAAACAGACTTACAAGTTTACAACATTCACACTATCGAAAAGGCGACATACACACTATCATGAAATTGATAAGATAATATGGACTAGACCTATTATTTAAGACATGACATCGATAATCCTATAATTGTGTTTGGTATCCGAGACACTCCCTGATATTTGTTAGCATTTTCCTTAATCACTGAAGTGTATGGTAAATTGGGTGAAATTAGGTGTATGATATGGTGATTTTTCACATGGTATCCAAATCTCTTCTACTATTATTTCTCACAAGAGTATCTTTGTTATTTGTTAAAAGTCATGAGATTTGTATTATATTTTTGAAACTCATAAGATATTTATATAAGAGCAATATTATGCTTACTAAATCATTAATTAAATTTTGTATCCCAAATCAGAGTGGAAGGTTAGATCGGTAGGGTCTACTAACTTCCACTAAATATTCAATGTACAGGATTTTGGGACATCATTTTGAATATAACATATGTTAAATAAATTGGGAAAACGTTATTTTATCCTTCACACAATAAAAACATGGGTTTGAGCTGTTGTAAAATGCATAATTTTTCATATTCTCAATATATGTTTAGCTATTCTAGCCTTCTCCAAAAGGACGGGGTTATTCTCACCCCTTATAAATATCTATTCATACCCCATTAAAGACTATAACATAAAATTAAACCCACCCCATTAACAATTAAGCACATTCTATTACCATGATAAATATTTTATTTCTACCAACTCATATAACTCAAATTTTAATTTTTCCTTTATTTTTAATAATAAATAAACTTCTAGGAAGTCTATGCATGTTTAGTAACAACATAAAATTATAATTAGACTTTTTCCAATCTCCTTTAGAATCTTATTGTATGATTATTGGCTTTCCATAGAACTGCAACTATGCTTTGGCATATTTTGATTGCTTTCACTCAACATGCCTTACTACCGAAAATAACTTGAATATTCTCAAGATAAATTGAATTATTATCACTATATATACTATAAAGTGGTGCAGTAGATTATTCCGGAGGCATAACCTTTTGTATAATGAACAAACTTTTCATGGTAATTGGATTCAAAACGTTATACGTATATCCTTTGAATCATAGTTTATAAGTTGATTGCAGTTCATAGTTCTCAATAGTACATGTAAATATGATTATTCTTGTTTTTGATTTGGCAAATAATCCAAGACTTGGCGCTAAATCTTGTACTGTTCTGAATCTACTATTTTTCATGATCTCTTTATGATCTGGGATCCTAGGAAGGAATGGCCTGATGTTTAATTCGGACTTTCTTGGGTTTTTTTTTGGGGGGAGGGGGGTGGGGTGGGGTGGGAGAGGTGTTGTTTAGTCTTTTTAGGACATTGTAATAAATGTTTTGAAAAATTAGAATCCACAAAATTGACGGCCCATGACACTGTATAGGGGGTGTGGTGGGGGAGGTGTTGTTCAATCATTCCAGGACATTATAATGTATGTTTTGAAAAATTAGAATCCACAAAATTGACGGCCCGTGACACTCTATATCAGTCAAAATTCCATTGTTAACCAATTTTAGGATGACCGAATGCTTGGATAAGTATTGGAATGGCTTAAGGACATTATGCGGAGTACTGAGTTGTCAAACTTGCAACTTCATTATCCTAGCTAGAACTTCATCGAAGTGTATCCTAATGGCACATATATAGAGCAGCATAAAATAATAATAGTTTTGTATATATATGTGGTAAATAGGAATGTTACAGCAGAAGTACTTTAATACTGATTTTGAACGCACAATCAGTCTATTTTTTATTTCACCATAGATTCACCAGTGTAATTGTGATGATCGAACTGTGAACCTATTCTTTCAAGTCTTCGAGTAGCATGGACCTTGCCAAAATAAAATATAATACATGTTAGTTAAAAGTTTAAAGTAAACTTTTGGTAATTATTATATCTAGAACCTTGTAGAAAATGTTTGCACCTTGTATCCTTCTACCAACATCTAGAACCTTCACATTCTCAGCACTAAGTTAGAATTCTTGGACCTTTCAAACCTCCACCTACCTTGAGCTTCTAGACCCTTCTCTAGTCACCTATATATAGATCCCCCACCACCCCAAATCACCAAGCCAACCAAAAACAAATCACCAACAACAATTACCATTGCAAGCTTGTTTCTACTTTCTCTTTTGTAAGTCTTTGATTGTAAGCTTGTAACTTAGATTTTTGCATAATATTAAAAAAAATTTCTTCCCTCATTTTTGGAGCTATATTCTAATTTCTTCGTTCTTCTTCAACTTCGGTTGTGAGTCTTGGGCTAATGAAAATTTATTTTTCATTATTCTAAGAAAGCAATTTTTAGAATTTAAAATTTGTCTTTCTTCACATGGTATCAGAGATATAAGAGTGTAAAGTTGGAATCTTGTCAAGGCACTCTTGGTGAAGAAGTTCGTTGGCGTTCCAAAAATGGATTCAAGTAGAAGGGTTGTTGGCCTTGGGATTGAGGCAATCAATCAATCTAATTATAAGGTATGGAGGTCATGCATGAAGTCTTATCTTCTTGGAGAAGATTTGTGGGAGGTTGTTGGTGGAGATGATAAGGTGGCTCCAACACCCACGAAAGATAATGCCAATGCTGATGTTGTAAAGAAGTGGAGGACTTCCAATACAAAGGTGGAGTTCGTGTTGAAGAGATCTATCTCTCATGATTTGTTGATCATATAGTTGGGTGTAAGTCGGCATCTGAGATATGGAATACCCTTAATGGGTTGTTCAACAAGAAATATGTTGTCCAGCTACAATATTTGGAGAATGAGTTGGCGAATACTACTCTAGGTGATCTCTCTATCTCTCAATTTTTTCTTGAAAATTAAAAATCTTTGTTTAGAAATTTCTTCTCTTGATCTGGAGGAACCTATCTCGGAAGCGGGAATGAAACAGAAGATTATTTGTGGATTGAAAAAGGAGTACATTCCTTTCGTTACTTCTATTCAAGGGTGGGCTCAAGAACCATCCCTTGTTGAGTTTGAGAATCTTCTTTCTTCTCAAGAGTCTCTAGCGCAACAAATGGCGGGGGTTTCTTTATCTTCTCAAGGTGATGCCTTGTTCTTCGGAAAGAAGAAATTTTACAAAAAGGAGAAAGAGAAGGAGAAAAGGGAAGATGGAGATGGAGATGGAGAGCCATTAAGGATCGAGAATGGCAATAAAAACGGTATCAAATGTTACCGTTGTCATAAGACTGGGCACATCAGGAAAAATTGATGAGTAAAGTTGTAGGATGGCAATGTAGCTTATGAAAATAACGAGGTCGAAGAAAATTGGGTTAGTTGTTTCTCAGCGGAAACTACCTCAGTTAATGCTTGTGCTAACATCAACTTCAAGGAATATTGGATCGTGGACTGCGATTGCGGTCATCATCTTACCGACGATGACTCCAAGTTTTCTTGTCTTCAAAATTATGAAGGTACTGATAATATAGTTCATCCGGTAGAGGAGGAAGGTACCATCACCTTCAACAACAATGGTGATCCTATCACTCTAAAGAGTGTGTATCATGTACTAGGTATGAAAAAGAATCTATTTTCAGTGGTTAATGTGGTGGATTCCTATCACTATGTTTTGTTCGGGCCTAACGAGGTACAGTTTTTCTGGAATGTGAACAAGGTAAAAGGGGATGTTGTCCATACTGGTAAGAGAGTTAAAGATTTATTTGTTCTATGTGCTTTAACTTCTTATGTTGATAAAATGAACACAAATGATAATGCTTCTCTTTGGCATGCTAGACTGGGACGCTTAAATATAGATAAGTTAAAAGTCATGGTGAATAAAAATTTGGTTGATGGTTTGCCTTATATTACTACCTTTAGTAATGGAGAACTATGTGAGTGTTGTCAATATGGTAAGGCACATCACCTTCCATTTTATAGATCCCGAACAAGATATAAGGCACTATTGGAGCTTATTCATAGTGATGTGATGGGTCCTACTCGTACGTGTACCTTTTCTGGTTATCGCTATATGGTGGTCTTTGTTGATGATTTTACTCGATTTACTTGGGTGTATTTTGTGGAAAGAAAATCTAAAGTGATTTTCAGGTTTATGGAATTTAAAGAGAAGGTTGAAGGTGAGCTCCAAAGAAAGATCAAACTGTTGAGGACCGATAATGGAGGAGAATATACTTCTCGGGAGTTCAATATCTTTTGCTCGAAGCATGGCATCCAAAGGCAGCTTACTTGTGCTGACTCTTCTGAGCAAAATGGCATAGAAGAAAGGAAAATTCGGCATCTCACTGAGACGTGGAAGAGCTGGTTGTATGCCAAAAATTTACCCAAAGTCCTATGAGCAGAGGGTATGGCTTGTGCAGCTTATGTGATTAATTGGATCCCTCTCAGCCCGATTAATATGAAGTCTCCATATGAGATGGTGTATAACAAGAAGCCCAATGCGAAAGACTTCAAGGTCTTTGGTTCAGTTTTCTATGTTCATATTCCAGATTCACAAAGATCCAAATTGGATGCCAAGGCGAGAAAATGTATCTTCATCGGTTATGATGAAAGGAAAAAAGGGTGGAAATGCACGGAACCTGAAACTCGCAAATGTAAAGTTTCTCAAGATGTGGTGTTTGATGAAATCTCCTCTTACTATAGCCCTAGTGGTGTCTCTGTTGGTGATCCTTCAACAATTAAAGAACATAAAGAATTGCCAATGAGCTTGCTAGTGACTTCTTTGGCTCCTGCCTCTTCTAGTATCTCATCACCACTGTCATCACCAGTAATGTCTAAAAACCTTTCTTCTTGAGAATTAAGGGAGTCTGGTGATAGGGGGAGCGAAGTTAATTCTAGCGTGGTGGAGCAAGAGGAGAATGCTAACTTGGAGGGAACAAATGCTTCACAAGTGACTCGGTCTGGAAGGCAAGCCATAAGCCAGTTCGTTATTGAGATGGTAATCTGGTAAGCACTTGTCATTGCTTTAGTGCGTGCCCTATTTCTGAAAATGAGCCTTCTTCTTTTGATGAAACAAAAGGTGTTAAAGAATGAGAGGAAGCCATGGATGAAGAGATGCACGCACTTATAAAAAATGAAACTTGAGATCTTGTGCCAAAGCCCAAGGATGTGAAGCTGGTGTCTTGCAAATGGGTGTACAAATTGAAAAAGAAAGCAAATGGGAGCATTGATAGATTCAAAGCAAGGCTTGTTGCAAGAGGCTTCTCTCAAGTATATGGAGAAGATTATGAAGAGACTATTAGCCCAGTCGCAAAGATAACATATGTTCGAGTTTTGATCTCCTTAGCAACTTCTCTTGGATGGAAGCTATATCCGCTTGATCTAAAAAATGCTTTCCTATATGGCGAGGTTGATATGAAAATCTATATGGAGCAACCCCTTGGTTATGTTTCTCCAACTCACCTAGATTATGTGTGCAAACTCAAGAAAGCTCTCTATGGTCTTAAACAAGCTCCAAGGGTGTGGTACGGTAAGATTGCCAAGCTTATAATTTTGTGGTTATTTTGCTTCTAACTAAGATTCTAGTTTATTTGTAAAGAAGCAAGGATCACTACACATGATTGTTCTATTATATGCGGATGACATGATCATTATTGACAACAATGAACTAGAGATTGCAAAGCTTTGAGCTGAACTCTCTATTCGATTTGAGATGAAAGATTTGGGAGAATTAAGTCATATTCTTGGCTTGGAAGTGAAAAAGGTGAAGGATGGGATTTTTCTATCTCAGGAAGGTTATGCCAAGCAACTTGTTGACAGGTTTGGAATAAATAAAAGCAAGTACTGTTCCACTCCTCTTGAGCCTAACTTTAAAATTAGGCGTGATGAAAGTAAACTTTTGCCGGATTCCTGACCTTATCGTGCTCTTGTTGGTGGTCTAATTTATTTGACTATTACAAGACCAGATATTTCATTTTTCGATGGGCTTGTTAGTCGCTATATGCAAGAGCCACGAAAATTTGACCTTGATGTAGCAAAGCAGATATTGAAGTATGTGAATTCTACTTATGACATGGGACTTCTTTATAAGAAAGGGGTTGAATTTTCTCTACTTGGGTTCATGGAAGCAGATCTAGGAGGTGATTTGAATGATCGAAAATCTACCTCTAGGTATGTGTTTTCTTGTGGTTCGGCATGTGTCTCTTGCTGTAGTAAAAAACATGACTCAGTCTCTCTTTCTACTACCGAAGCGGAGTATAAGGCTTCCACTCTTGCTGCTCAAGAATGCACTTGGCTTCATCGGCTTGTTGAGGATGTGTTTTTACCTATTCATAAACCTACAAACCTTCTTGCTGACAATCAAAGTGCTATAAAGTTGGCTACTAATCCGGTGTGTCACGCAAGGACAAAGCATATTGAGATCGAGCATCATTTCATTCGTGAGAAGGTGCTTGACGGAACAATTGAAGTATCGGAGGTGTAGAGCAAGTACAACATTGCATATATCTTCACAAAGTCTCTCTCCAAGGGACCATTCGAGAATCTTCGTGCAGAGCTCGGACTTATTTCAAAAGTTCACTTTAAGGGGGAGTGTTAAAAGTTTAAAGTAAACTTTTGGTAATTATTGTATCTAGAACTTTGTAGAACATGTTTGTACCTTGTATCCTTCTAACAACATCTAGAACTTTCACCTTCTCACCACTAAGTTAGAATTCTTGAACCTTCCAAACCTCTACCTACCTTGTGCTTCTAGACCCTTCTCTAATCACCTATAAATAGACCTCCCCACCACCCCAAATCACCAAGCCAACAAAAAACAAATCACCAACAACAATTACCATTGTAACCTTGTTCCAACTTTCTCTTTTGTAAGTCTTTAATTGTAAGCTTGTAAATTAGATTTCTCCATAATGATAAAGGTCTTTTTCTTCCCTCATTTTTGGAGCTATATTCTAATTTCTTCGTTGCTCTTCAACTTCGGTTGTGAGTCTTGGGCTAGTGAAATTTTTTTTTCACTATTCTAAGAAAGCAATTTCCGAATTTGAAATTTGTGTTTCTTCACAAGTGTCTATATGCTTTTAAGTTAAACCAAGGATAAAAAGAAGCATCATAAAAATTCAAAAGAAATTAAGAGACAGATCAGAGAAAACGAAAAAGGCCACAAGAACCGACCTCAAGGGAATCGGATAGTTCCCTTCCCACATGTCCTTGCTTTAGCTGTCCATGTGCACGAGATAGAGCTATTTCCTTTAGGTCCAAAGCATACATATACCACCTTATGCAGAAAATGGGCATTCTTTTTGTAGCATGTAAGCCAAATTTTATTGTCGATCCCTATCACCTTTGCAAAGGCTTTAAAAATGGCATTTTTTGTGTAAGGCTTGGACCAACCCGAAAGTATATTTGAATCTCTGAGGATCTTGAGAGGACTGATGTCATTCTTTAGTTTGATAACCTTCATACAGTAATCATGGGGTTGGAACTCTTTTTGACAACAACCGTGTTTGTTACCACCAGTAGTTCTCGTTCTGCTTAGGTGTCTTACCCTGGATATTTGACCAATACTTATCCATATCTCCTCTTATGCCTTGGTACTGCATATATAAAACAAAAAGCGAAGAATTAATGGCTAGAGAATAAAGCAAATTAAGTTGAATCACAATAGTGTAGGAAGAGGAGTTAGTGCAAGGAAACAGAGATAATACATCTATTGGATTTTGGTTGTATGAAGTCTTGCAATTTTCTAGGCAGTGTCCATCTATTGCTGTTGACCATAAACCATGGATTGTGAAGTTATCAGGAATTGGTGTGGCACATGGAGTAGATTGGCAGAAAGTGTTGGACCATGTCTAGACCAATTTCAAATGGTGAACCGGAGGCTGCGTGTCGCATGTAGTGAAAGAACACAGCACAAGTAAGAGGAGGAGTACATGAAGTAATATGGTAGAGGACTTCATTGTGTCTAATAACATTTGGGGTTGTGGGAGGGCTTAGTTCTCATATTTATAATGGCAGATTCTTGATTCTGGACAACCACTTGCATTGTGGATGGAGCTTTCACAGAATATTGGGTTCATTAAGTAGTGATGTGATATTCTTGTCATTTTTGTATTGACTCAAACCAGAAAACATGTGAGCAACACACTATATATATCATGTATGTGTTGTATTTAACTCATTTTACTATCATTTACTGAACTGAGTCTTTCAGTTGTTTTATGGTAATAATTTTAGGTATAAGCGCTTCTTGTATGCAGTTCAGATCTGCACTAGTATCTATTAGAGTTACGACTTCAATTTCATAATCAATATCGATTATGATTTTAACTTTGGAATGTCATTTCTAGAGGTTTAATTTGTTAATTAAGTTTAACCTATTGTCATTCTTACTTGTTTGCGAACATCCATCGTCAGATGGAAGCTTTGTTACACTCAAGGGTTCCACATTAGAGGTGGAGGTTGTGGGTATCCACTGGAAACATGTTCTTGTTGAACTATGTGAGCTATCTAAGTTAGTTTTAGATTGACTAGAGACTGAGCTTCTTGATTTGCCAAACTTATTTTTTGTTTGGAGAAGATTTAAAGCTTCTTCTAGCTTTTTATCCTGCAATTTTAACTCCTTAATTTCTTGCTTTAATTTGTTAACTTCTACTTGAAGATCTTGTAAGGTTTCTTCTTTTCTGTTTATCCTTACTAAATTTTTCCATTGTTTTATTAAAACTGATTAACTATTTTTCACTAAAAGATTGTTTAATATCCTTCTTGACAAACAAATCTTTGAGTTTTTTGATATATTTAACTTTTAACTCTGGTTTTTCAATCTTACTGATAAGATCAATGAGGACATGTTCTTCCTCAGTTTGCTTGGTTAAAACTTTAATTGTTTTACAACAATTATCTTTGCAACCTCATTTAATGACAGGTTCACTTGAATTGCTGCAAATTGACTGATAACCTGAAGAACTATTAGGATTGCTTGAATTATATGAACTTTCTTCATTTTGACTAAGGTTACTTAACTTTAAGATTGTTACGATTTTATTCCTATCTCCTTCGGTTAAGTTTAATTGTTTTAATTTCTTTTTCAATGGACATTTTTGGCTGATATGTCCCTTCTTGCCACAATTGAAACATTCAACTTTTTGTTTACTTTGTTCTTTCTTATAAGCTTTATGTTTATGAGATTTTATGTGTTTTTTGCTAGATTTTCCATAGTGTTTTTCTTTTGGAAATTCTTTTTACTTCTTTTATAGTAGTGTCTGCTTTTACTATAAGGTTTAATTGGTTTGTGTAATCTAGAAGATAGTGCTACTGAAGGGAGACCATATTATTCATAAAAATCACTAATTTCATATTTGGCTTTTTTCCTATGATGTTTCATTTGTTTACTGATTTTCACATCAATACACATTCTTAAACCTTCTTTCTGAATGATACTAATATTGTCAACATATGTTAACTGATCATATTCAATGATTCCTTTGAGTTTACTTAATGCTTCTCTAATCTTGTGTGCAAACAGATTAAGTAAGTCATTTATGAACTTTTCTTTCCAGAAAAAATTTTCATAGTCTTCTCTGAGCATTACTCTTGAGATGAATACATCTTTATACCATCTGAAATCACTTAATGTTGGACATCTTAAGTTACTTAGCTGATCATGGATTCTTGATGCTATGTTACTTGGTGTGCCAACAAAATGTTTGATTATTGTGTAGATGAGAGTATTTATTCCATCTGGTTTTGCTCTTCCAATTCTTTCATCAAAGATTGGATTTTTTTCATCGTTTAATTCGACAGCATACCTGATGCTATTTCTTAGTTCTTGATTAAGGTAATTATTCCACCCGCTTTTTAACGTTCCTGTGAATCCATAAGTGATTAGGTCAACTATTTCTGGTTCAATGCAATCAAGATTGTTAATATAACTATTGATAACCATAGGCATATGATTTACTTTATTCAGTATTTCTTGTTCACTTAAGCCATCTAGGTTCCATTCATAGAGTTTGTTGGATTGAACTGAAAATTGATTACTTATGTTCTTTTTTTTATATTGAAGATTAGGAGGTGTTGGTTTAGTATACCAATTTTTGGTAGTACTAATTGGATTAACTTTTAAAAATGTTAACTTGTTAAGATTTTGACTATCAAACTGTTCTTCTAATTCTCTGATTTCTCAAATCAGTAGAACTATTTGTTTTACTAGTTTCACTATCTTCAGAGGTTTGTTCATCATTCTGATGAATTATGTTAACTTGGGATGACTTTGGTTTGATTTCTATTTTATGGATAACTTCTTCAGTTTTTTGAAGTCTTTTACTAAGATACCAAGTTTACTTCTGTCTTCTGGTAACTGAATTAGAGATTTCTCTAATTTTTTACTTGATGATGGTTTGATTTCATCAATTTTGGTTTCTATTTTATCTAAATGTTTACCAATTGTTGTTAGACACTGATTGGTAAAATTATTTTGCTCAATTATTCTTTTTTCAGGTTCAGTACTTGAAGGTAGCTTGAATGGTGAGGCTTTTACTTTAGAATCCTTGTGATTGATTACTAAGGTTTCTGTTGGAGTCTGACTCGAATACACTATGGAAGCATCTTCTTTTTTCATTTATGTTTTGTTACTACTTTTACTAATTTGTAATAGTTTTCTAAGTAATCAGAGAAGCATATTTCACATCTTATTTTATTTATAAACTTAGTCCATTTTTTTCAAATATTCTTCGTTGTTTACTATCACTGTATTTACTATTAAATTCTTGTCTTTTAGGTTTATTCTCCTTAGACTTGAATTCATTATATAATCTATCCACATCAATTATAAACAAATCATTTGCTTTACTAATCATTAGTAATTTTTTATTTACTGTGTTACTCTCCAGGTTAGTTGAAGAAGGAAAAGGTGTGAAGTCATCTTCTTCTTGTTCTTGAAACCTTGATTGTTAGTGTAACATGGTTTACTGATTTGTGAGGAAGTATCAATTCCTTTTAACTTAAATCTTTTTTCTAACTCTTTTGCTAAATCCTTATCTCTTCTAGTTATACAAGAATGTGCAGATTCAGATTTTCTTTCTTCATTGATTTGAAGTGGTTTACTTGATCTGGTAGATCTTTTACTTTCAAAGAAGATTCTTACCAATTCTTCAGAATTCTATCGGATTCCATATAGATTAACTGTAGTATTTTGACTTATTTGGTTACAATTTTTATTTTCAAGCATCCAACATTCTGAAGGATCTATATCTTTCCATTGGTGCCATTTTGGAATTTGAATATTTGATTCATTAGTACTACTTTTAATTAACAAAGTTTTATCTTTAGAACTTTTTCTTAATGCATGAACATTTAAATTTAGTGTTATGCATTTATAATAAATCTTATAGATTAGTACTATTGATTGACTGTTATTCGTCATGTTTGCAAATTAACCTAAAGTTTTTATACTTAAAGTTAGGGCAGTTAATAGATTGGGATCACTTAGACTTATGGTAAAGTCTGGGAAACAATTAAAACATGTTGGACCATTATGCAAGCCGGATTCCATTATACCTAAGATACTTGTGCCATAGTCTTTGAACCTGGCATCTCTTAAGCAAAATAAAACTAAGGAATTGATTCCTTCTTTGTCTAATGGTTTTACTGCAACTTGAATTAGACCAAGGTAGATAAAATTATATCCTTTTGATTTATTTTTTTTAATAGCATCTTTACTGAGTAACTGACAAGTTTCATGCTCTTTTGTGAGGGCATAAACTTGGTCAATAGTTTTTACTTGTAATTCTGATTTGAAAGCTGTTGGGATCCAGCTTGTTTTGTAAATTTCTTTTACTGGGAATTTAGGAATGTTCCATTTAGTCCAATCTATGTTTGACTTATGATACTCATGTTCTTCTTCATTTACTATTGATGGTGTGGGAGGAAATGAAGGTCTAGACGAGCTAGCTATTGAATTAGATCTGAATAACCTACTCATTTTTAAATCGAAAAATTTTCAACTTTGTAAAAAACTCATAAGTTTTACTTCATTGCACATACCCTCTAGATTTCTGTCTCCTCTATTTTGACTCTTCCTAGGACTTGGGCTAGGATTTGACGATCTAGGCTTTTGTGGTAAAGCTAGGTGGCAAGGAAATGAGACTTAAAAGCAATTTACTAGATGAATCTTTGAAGATTTATCAAAGACTCAAGTTAAACAAATATAACTCAATAGGTAATTAACCCGGTCGTCAAATGGTTCTGATACCAATTAAGCTTTAAGCGCTTACCATTGAGCTAAAACCTTAAGGTGTAGACCAAGGCGCTACTTATTATTCTTATAGCACAATATATATATATATATATATATATATATATATATATATATATATATATATATATATATATATATATATATATTGTTTTATTATGATTGGTTAAGAGAAAAAAAATTAGAGTGTGTATTTGAAGTGCCCACCCTAATTAACATTTTTGGCTCGACCCCTGGCCAACCTATACCAGCCATGATTGAAATTCTAAAAAGTGGGTACAAACTCCTATAAATACCGAATGAGTTTAAGTCAAAGGTACATAATTCTTTTCTTGCAATTAGATTGCTTAAACTTCAAATCTTTTACAAATTTAAGCATCAAAGTATCTTTGGCCAGTCAAACTCCATATTCTATGGCGATTTGTTATTTTTACATAGAGAGGTGCACCTTGCGTCGCATTAATCAAAGGTGTCATAGACAATGTGCCTTATAAAGAAGGATATTATCTTATGACACCGAGACAAAGGCTTGGGTCCAATGATGCATCATAACGTTATTTGATAGGTGCAGAAAGACACATTAGCTGCTGGAACTTCTGATGATTGCTATGAATTCGTACTAGTTTATTATTAATGGGAAAAAGATAATACATCATAAAAGTAATCTTAAAAACATCAACAACAATGAAGAAAAAAAAAGAATGTCCATGTGGACAACATAGAATTGCACATAACACAAAAACATAGGCATTGTCCCCTTTAGGTAGAATCTGAGAATTCTTTCCTTGAACACCACGCCGAAGGCCTGCATAGGCATCCTCCTTGCTCGTAAGAAATCTGGGCTACTAAGATTTGGCCTCTTTGCCCCTCTTTTTCTTCCTTCTCTTTTGTTGTCCTCTTGCAAACATTTTCACAAACCATTCATGTTTACTAGTGGTCAGAATATGCCCGATTATTAGCCCAACGACTAGTCCACTTCCATATCCCATGCATATAAAAATCCAATCAAATTTACTTGGAAAATCTGAATTGTCATTTTTAGAGGTTAAACGTGTTGGTGTTGGTGGTGCCTCAGAACTTCCACATTTCTTTGACAAAGGATCTCCACATAGTTTTGGATTCCCTTCAAATGAAGTGTTCTCAAAAGTACCAAATTGATTGCCTTTTGGTATAGGCATTGTGAGATGGTTATGAGAGACATTCAAGAATGAAAAGAACGTTAGTTGTCTTAGTTGTTAAGGAATTCCTCCTGAGAGCTTGTTTTGTGAAAGGTCAAATACTTGAAGCTCCGTTAGATTTCCCAAGGATGATGGAATGATGCCTACGAGATCATTATTGGAAAGGTCGAGGAACTGAAGCCCCTTGAGGTTTCCAATGGATTCTGGAATCTTCCCATTGAATTTTTTGTTTGAGAAATCAATGATGGTCAAGATGGTTATGATGTCGGTATAAAATATTTCAAGGCCTTTCGTTCTCATTGTCATGGAAAATTTGAATACGACATTAAACAAAAGATCTTGCACTTCGTACGTATTATTTGTTTGCAAATATACGGACTGACCAACAACATGAAATCTTGAGGCATTCCAATTTTGGAAGAATTGTGATGGCAAGTCACCTATAAAACCATTGTATGAGAGGTCAATGATGCGCAACTTGGGGAAATCAGAATTCAACATGTGACCTACTATGGTACCACAAAACCGATTAGATCTCAGGAGGAGAATCTTCAACTCCATAAGAGTTCCCAGCCAACAAGGGAAAGCACCTTGAATTTGATTGTTTCTGAGATTAAGGTGCTCTAACATTGTGCAATTGAACAAAGATCTTGGTACTGACCCCTCTAATTTATTTTTACTTAAATCAAGAAATCTCAAATTGTTTCCTTTGTTAAATGACTGAGGAATGGTTCCATGAAAGTTGTTGCCCCCTAAATTCAACACTATTAGGGAATCACTAAAACTGATTAAACATTGAGGAATTCTTCCACTCAAACTATTGCTCGACAAATCAAGGTGTAAAAGAGAGCTTGCATTGCACAATATCTGTGGAATTTATCCATCTAGTAAATTGTTTGAGATGTAATAATGGAGGATGAAGAATGGTGGAATCGGGGGAGACCCTTGCAAGTGGTTAGAACTAAGGTCAAAAAATCGCAAACTCTCCCATGGAAAGACAACTGGAAGTTGCTCAAATCTGGTTAGAAAGTTGGAATCTAAGGTCATACCTTTCAAAGTTTTTTGCCCTAAATTCCATATCCATTTGGGGATTTGACCACGAATCTTGTTGCTAGAAAGAAATAGCAACTGCAATTCATCTTGATATTTTAAAAACTCTGGGAATTCATCAAAATTGCATTTGCACAGTCCTAAAACTTGGAACTTCAGAAGAGTAACATTAACAACGCTACTGGCGAGCACTGATAATTTGTTCCATGACAATTGCAGAATGCTAAGATCTTTGAGCTTAAGAAACATGTCAATTTCCACCATCCCACTCAAGTGATTGCTAAATAGATTAAGGACTCCTAAGTTATTGAGTGTGAAAATTGATTGTGGAATCGGGCCACTAAAATTATTGCTACCAAAACGTAGAGTAGTTAGTTGGGTGAGGTTCCCCGACCAAAAAGGAATCTCACCATTTAACTGATTCCGGTAAAGCTCTAATCCAGTTAGTTGAGTGAGGTTTTGAAGACAAGATGGGATGCCACCATACAAATTGTTAGCTGCAAAGGACAACCAAGTGAGCTTCGTGTACTTACAAACCCAAGTTTAGGTGCTGCTACTAAAGATGTTGTTTGAAAGATTGAGATAATTGAGTTGGGTAAGGTTGGCTAATGAAGGAGGGATTAGACTTGTAAAATAGTTAGACGAAAGATCAAGAATGACAAGTTGGTTCATGTTACCAAGAGATAAAGGAATTGACCCTGTGAAATCACATTCATTGAGTTGCAGCCAAATCAAGGACTTAAGATTTGCAATGGAATCTGGTAATTTAGCAGAGAAACTTGTGCCACCAAGTCCCAAAATTTTAAGGGGACTACTTTGGTTGAATTCAGGCAAAGAACCGATGAGATATTGATTAAAATGTACACTAAGAGCTTGTAACTTTGGTAGGTGGAATATACCTACTGGGAATTCACCATAGAGCCCACAATCTTTGAGAAATAGAGATGTGAGAGATGATAAATTAGCCAAGATATCAGGAACTTTAGAAGATATAAGCACTTGAGACAGAGAAAGCTCTTTCAGGCCAGTTAGGTTTTCAACCAGGCTCCCAAGACTAGGGTTTTCAAGCTTCAACAGGCATTCATGAGACAAGGGATCAATATTGATGGAAAGATCAAGAGAATCCAAATTTGACAACTCCAAAGTTTCTGGTGGAATTTGACCAAAAAATACAAAGCCAGATAAGTTGAGACTTGTCAAACCAGAAAGGTGGCCAATTGTAGATGGGTTTTGAGAGTAATTGAAGTGATTGTCTGCAAGGTTAAGCCTCCGAAGGCGAGCAAGGCCAAAGAGGCTGCTGTTGGAATTGATGGAACCATAAAGAAGACTGCTACTGAGGTCTAGGCCAATCACATGACCGGAGTCCTCATCGCACTCAATCCCATCCCACAAACAACAATCATCATTGATAGTATTTTCTTGGAGCCCCCAAGAATTAGCCTTTGGGTAAGCAGAAGGATCGTCAGAAGCATTCTTGACAGTTGAAAGGCTTTGCTTGAACTGTAACAAGGAAACTCTCTCATTTTCATGGCATAGTTGTTGTGTGGAAGAGGAACAGTGAGTTTATAAGATGAAAACTCAGGAGCATAAGGAGAAAGCGCATGAACGCAAATAGGTAGAAAGATAATGCCATAATGTCTTAACTTTAGAACAATTGGATGAGCAATTCATGAGAGGTTTTGAGCTTATTTATACAAGAGTTGCGTCTGAGAAAATGCATGAGTGCAGTAAAACAGGGTCCACCTGGGATGCTTTTTGTATTTTGTTTTGTTTTGGGAACAACGGTAGATAGTGTCTGGGTCAGCTCACGTGTACTTTGACTAATTTTTTTTTTAATTCGGTTCTAAAATTAGGACATTCATGAGGGATAAATCTTAGTCCTTGGAGTTACTCCAGTTGCCACTATAAGTCAGTTCATCCCCATAAAGAAAAAATAAGAAGATAAAAAATATGATGCCAATATTTTCTCAGTTCCATCACAAATTTTCCCACAAAATATGCAAAAATTTCAGTTTAGATACTCTCCAATGATCCTGATATTTTCTCTGATAGACTTATTTAGTGACTGGTCAATATCCAGATACCAAGTATGTTACATGGATAGAAGAGTTGGGAGGATGACTACAATGTGCCACGGCAAACTTAAAAGTGGCCTCGTTGTTTTAACCATAGCTTCGTTTGAACCAATAGATTCGTTCAATATCTATGGCTCAAGGGCCTTTCTCGCTACCACAAATGTTATTGTCACTCCAACTTACCAGATGAGGAATAAGACGAGCAATAGTCTTCTACAGATCAGATGGGTGTTGGAAATCATCATGTCCAAAGTCAAGAGGTCCAAAATGTTATTGTCACACCAACTCGATGCTACAAATTTTATTCTCAATAATTCAATTCATCGTGATTCTTCAAGTTAACCATTAAACTCACTTGTTGCTTCTACAAAGTCATAAAGAGTTCATTAAAATAAATGAGAATTTCAAGGTATAATGAAGCAAAACAAGGCAGATCTCTCATTAAAGAAGGAAATAAAACTACAAGTTTCCTATTTTGTTTCTACTACTCAACTAAAAAATAATTGGGTTAATTACATTAGAGGTCCCCAAAGTATGGAATTTCTCTCATTTTGGTCCTCAATATTTCAATTATATCATTTTAGTCCTTAACATATTAAATATATTTTTATATAGTCCTTCAAACAGATAACGTTCAAATTGTTAATAGTTTTTATTATAAATTTAATACCAAAATATGGGCAAAAAAATAATTTGGATGACTCTTGATCAAATATTTATCTAAATTTTGGTCAAAGAGCTACTCAAATTACGCAATTTTAATCATAAATTATCCAAATTCTGATCAAGAGCTAGTCATATTATATATTTTTGGCCAAGAGCTACACAAATTTTGTTCAAGAACTACCCAAATTATGTTTTGCCAATATTTAAGAACAACGTGACAAGTTTATGATAAAAAAAATCATTAGCAATTTAGGTGTTGTCTGCTTGAGGGATAACATAAAAACATATTCAATATTTTATAGACCAAAATGATGCAATTCAAATATTGTGGAATAAAATGAGATAAACTCTATATTTTAGGGGACCTCCTATACATTTAGCCTAAAAACATTTATCAAATCAAAATGGATGATTCTATCACTGCATCTCATTAGTTTTTCTTGATGGATCCGTTGATCCAATCATCCACCATTTGGTTAATTTTTTGATAAACTTTTTTTTTGATAAGCTCTTCATTTCAAAATTTTGTTATTTTTTCTCTTCTTTACCCTCTAAACCGAATACCAGGACTAATATCTTTTTAGCTCACAACTTTGGCCTTTTTACCATTCAACGAATTACCCTGAAAAAAAAAAATTTACAAACTTTTTTGACTTCTGTCAATCTTTATGTTGATAACTTAGACTCCGTTTGGTACGATAAAAAAATGGAAAGATAAAAATTTAGAAAGTTGGAAGGATTGATAAATTATCATATTTTGTAAGGAAGAAAAATAGTAAGAATGTACGGTCCGGGGCGCCACCACATACCACAATCTTTTTTGATTAAAACATTCAGCATTCAATTTTCAATACATAATTTTCATTTTTATCAAACAACAACTAACTGTTGAAGTTTATTTTTACTTGTCAATTTTGTCCAGGGACTCTTTAAATCATAGGAATTTATTCCTTTTGTTTAATTCCAGTACTAAACCACATGTGAAAAAAAATGAGTACATGGGCAAGTTGAAACAAGTGTGTGGGGATTTTCAATATGTTTTAATGGGAAATTTGGTAGATAGGGTTGATTTTTACGATTCTAACAGAGTGATTATAAATTTAAAAAAAATGACATTCTTGGGACGAACTAAACTAATAGCAATGTTCCAGAATGGAAGAACAACGAAGATTTTTTATATGTAAGTTTCAATTTTTATAAAAGGGTAACTTAGACATTGGCCCCCCAACTATACTCCCTCATTCTCACATTGTTGCATTAATGTCATGTTTCGCATGTTTCACCTTCGACTAGGGTTATTAGTTTCACACTGTCCAAATTGTAAAAAATCCTTATAAAATGGGTAGAAAATTGCATCTCTTTGTCTACCTAAATAGTGTAAATTTTGTTTTACTTGCTCTAACATACATCTATTAGTTTTGGGACAATGTTAAACCAATACAAATAGTTAAGACGAGTAACATGAGAAACTCAATGGTGAAATGTTGAAGTGAGATCAGACTCGTAAGTTAAAAATGCAAAGTATAATTACCCTCCAAAAAATGTGGAAGTAACCCACATGAAATATTGTTCTTGTCCACATGCATAAATTAGCTTTTGCATGCAACGAAATAAATCCCCCTCGCATTTCTAGTCACTAGACTCACTCCAGATCCAACTAAGTCAAGTCATCCCTGTGATAACTAGGTGATAGTCCACATGTGACTATAAGATTTTCAACACCAAAGTAAGAGAGAGAATTTTACCTTTTATTTGCAACATAAATTTGACTTCAATTTGGTATCCCTAAACAGCAGGCTCTTAATTTCAGCCTCCATATCCAAATTAAAAGTACCATCATCAGATAAGTAATAAATCCAAATACTCATTATTTAGTTAGTTAATGAGACCAATGAATAAGTGGGGGAGCCCTATGTTCAGATGTTAGTTTAAGCAAACTGTAAATAAAGGAGGGTAGCTTAATTTTACTTCTACCAAGATCATAGAATGCAACTTCTTCATTGAATACAGGTGGCTCGAGCAAAAGAGGACGGACCCAGTGGTAGGTTCCTTTTCCGCTTTACAATTCGAGGCTCACCAACCCTCCCTTATTGTGACAAAAAGAAAATATCGGTGGCTCGAAGGTCCTTATCGTAGCCACAAATGTTCTTGTCACACAAACATCTAGATTGGGAAGAAGACTAGCACTACACTAGACTAGACTTCCACATAGATGGCCTACGCAAATTATGCCCACCGTAATGCAATCCAAACCATTGATTTAATTTCCAAGTTGGTAGTTTATATATCCTTGTTAAGGGTCTTTTTTCAACCGTCCAGTTCATGATATGTCTCAAAGTCTTGAAATATGTTGTGGACAATAAAGGCTTTTTTCGTGAAAATCTCCATTATGCATTACTTAAGGAACCATTCAATCTCCAATAGAAAGTTTGGAGGCTGACTGCTTTGTCCAGTGTGCCCCGACAAATTACTAAGTGGCTTGGTCTTTCCACCATAGACTAGAATTCCGGTGGTTCAAGGCCCTTATCATAGTCACAAACATTGACAGAACTACACTGGGGCCTGGGGGGGCCATGGCCCCCTCAACTTTTCAAAAATGCCCTATATCCCTCCTTATGTTTTTCAAAATTTTACACCTTCCCTTGAGTTTTTTAATTTTTTATATTTGTAGGGTAATTAAATTAGTGTATTCAAAAATCTTAATGGCTTGATATTTAATAACGAAATGGGTATATTAACCACATAAATTAATGTTTCTCTTACAGACTATAAGACACATATTTGTATGGGTCTTCTGACTCGAGAAGGAAAAAAAAGAAAAAGGCTATATTAGTTACATACGTCATATATATCATAATAATACATCGTCTTTATTAGTATTTATGATTTACTATGACAATTTATTCGTAGTCATTGTATCATGTAATGAAAGAGAGAATAAGTGGATGATGACATTGTCATAAGTTAATTTTACGCTATCAAGTAAGAATCAAATTTTAAATTTTATAATCTAAACTAAATTTTGAAATTTGTATCTTAAAAAAAATTGATTTTGTAAGTTCTATAAAAGTAAAAACTTGGCATTAATCTTATAGAATAACATTTTTAACTGTGTGATTATTTTTACCTGACCCTCTCATAATAAAATCTTGATTGTGTCCCTGACCACAAATATTCTTTGTCACACAAACGTCTAGATGGGGAAGAAGTCCAACACTAGATTGAATCTAAAATCTCAATTTCCCTTGCTTCTTTCTTCGGATTCAGAAGCGCTCTCTCCATCTTTCTTCAGACCTTTTTCTGTTTTGCGTTGTGTGGGGGTGTTTTTTGCGTTGTGTTTATGTGCATTGTGTGCTCTGTGTGTGTGCTTATGTACGTGTGTTATGTAATGTGTGTGTGTGTGGTGTGCGTGTTTTTCAATATAAAATATATAACTAGAACACAAGAGTAGGAAGAGCATAAATTGGTCTAATTTTCTTTAATATTCTCCTATGGACAATTCATCGGTACTTTTGAGCTGTCATATACAGAATTTTCTTTAGGGTCCCAACGTTTGGTAAAGAGGAAAAGGAAGAAGAAGGGAAGTAAGAGTTCCAATTTCTCCTCTCTTTTCTGATTGGTGGCACATGATAATGGAAAATATAAAGAAATATGACTACAACTTTCCTTTGTTTTCTAATGCTTAATAAATAAATAATTATCACATCAATAGGGATAATTAGATCACTCCATCCCATCAATTAAGTTCAATTAGAATGTTTTTAGTAAATTTTAATTTACTTCTTTTTTAATTAGGAAATTGATTTCATTATTTCCTATATTAATTAAAATATTATTTGATTTTAACATTTAATTTAATTAGGATTCTAGTTTCTTAGTTTGACTAGAGTTATGCTATTATAAATAACAAATCAGGTAACCTATTAAGAAGCTCTTGATGATTTTAAATAATATTCAGAGAATTTTATTCTCTCATTTTGATAGTTTTATTATTCTTAGTAATCAACAAAGTGAAATTGAAGAACTCTAACATGGTATTATCATGGATAATGAACCAGCTTAAGGTTTATCATATTATCCAAGGTTCATTTACTCACGGTCTTTGCATCACGTTTATTTTATAAATATATCATAATAAGACAATCATTACTTCTTAGAAGTAAAAATTACTAATTTATTCAATTACTCATAAAATATTTATTATAGATTATATTTATCATATTCTCAAACAGTAGTAAAAATATAATACATTTTGTTATAGGCACATGCTAGACACATTCATCTCCTAATTTTTCAAGTTTTACCGTATCGTTATTCATATCTTTTGGTACCCGTATATATATTTGTACTTCAAGGACCAAAAAATTACTAATCTAAATATCCATTATGGATTGAATCATTGAAACACAAATTAAAAAAATTTTGTCACTAAAGTGACACAAGTAGAAAAATATATAAGAACCAAAATAAGACAAAACACATTTTATGACAGTGAATAAGAATGACCTCATAAATATGAACAATTGCACCAAGGTGAAGAAATACATTAGTGATCCTCATAATGACTTAATTACCCTAGACTCTTAGACAAGGAAATGGGAAAATGATGTCATTGTACATGAAAGTCAAACCAACCTTAATTGTTGCTTAGAAAAGTGAGTGCTTTTTTATGCAAGTCACTAATACTACTTAGTCAAGTCGTAACTGCTACTGATAAGATTTAAATTAGTTCTTGTTAAGGAAAAGAGACATTATGACCAGTTTTTATGGCTCAATTGTAATGTCTTCTAGAAAGCATAAGATGGCAATGCTTCACAACTCTGAACCCAAAAATGTGGCTCCATTGGATTTGAAATTTAAACAATGGGTAGATAATATGAATATGGGATATAGATACAATATGAAATGGATATGATATGATATGGTATCACTTGTACATTTTCTTTGGTTTTTAATGATTTCATCATACTTACCGAAAAAAAAAATAAGGACCGATTAAAATTTAATGCGAGTTAATTAAAATTTGATTCAAACTGATTAAAAACTAATTTTATTCTACTTGAATTGAATTTTAATACTTAAAAAAATTTATAAAATAGAAGGGATCTCATTGAAGATGTGTGGATATTTTTTGTTAAGAACACGTGGTATTTTCTATTAAAGTTTGAAGGACCATAAAATTCATATTGAAAACATTGAGGATGTAATTGAAAACTTTTATAGTTGAGGAACCAAAGTGATATTTTGCACACACTTTTAGGACCAATTTGAATACCGGTGGCTAGAGCAAAAGAGGACGGACCCAGTGGTAGGTTCTTTTTACACTTCAAAGTTCGAGTCTCACCAACCCTTCCATTATATGTATTGTCACGGGGTAACTTTCGTTTTTCTTTCGAGACTACCTGTGAAGGCGTTGCTCTTACAACCAGCCACACACAAACTCAAGACTAAGGGACAGAAACTCACACAGAAGGCACACACGAATTTATTGGGACAAAACTCTCAAACCTAATATATTGAACTCAACAATTTACAAGGAACTCTAAGCCAGAACACTCTCTACCTATCAGAATGCTCAAGCACCCCTATTTATACAGGAGTAAGGCAGATGACACCCCTATCTGCCAAGGGGTAGTTACACACATTTTTGCTATTCCATAGCATACTTGGCTAGCAGGCTTGGTCTCTGTGTGATACCTGGCAGGTAGTTCCACCCTTTTTAGTAACTGATGTGGAACTGCCCTTCATCAGCATGCATCTGGACTGGATTCAGATTAGGGACGCTCAGAACTGCCTCAGCAACTGCCTTGATAGTGTCTCAGCATCTATAACTGCCCACATCCTCCTGGTCACATGCATTGAGCAGCCATGTGCCAGTCATGTGCCTACATTCAGCAGTCAGTCTTGCTTCACGAACCAATGTGCATGCTGGGTTCAACCCATGTCATGCAATCCGAAGTCATGCACCCACATTGCTTCAATTGAGCCCACCACGTGCTGTCATGCTTAGCCGCGTCACCTTGATTCCAACTTATGGCATGCCTTGGTGCAAGATGTCACCAAGACCGACCATTTGCACCCAAGTCAGTTAGGGTGTGACATGTATAGACATCTAGATGGGGAAGAAGATCAGCACTACACTTGACTAGACTTATACAGAGATGGCCTGCGAAAATTATGCCCATCGTAATCAAGTCCATACCATTGGTTTAATTTCAAAGTTCAAAGTTTATATATTCTTGTTTAAGGGTCTTTTTATTCAATTGTCCAGTTCATGATATGTCTCAAAGTCTTAAAATATGTTGTGGAAAGTCTTGAAAGCCTTTTTTCTTGAAATCTCCAATGTGAATTATTTAACGAACCATTCAATCTCCCAATAGAAAGTTTGGAGGCTAACTGCTCTGTGTCCCCACAAATTACTAAGTGGCGTGGACTTTCCACCATAGAATGGAATCTCAATGGTTCAAAGCCCTTATCTTAGTCACAAACATTGACGGAACTACATTGGGGGGCCTAGGGGTTCATACCTCCTCAACTTTTCAAAAATACCTTATATACCTCCTTATGTTTTTCAAAATTTTACACCTTCCCTTAAGTTTTTTACTTTTTTTTATATTTGTAGGGTAATTAAATTAGTGTTTTCAAAAATCCTAATGGCTTGATATTTAATAACAACATGGGGATATTAATCACATAAATTAATGTTTCTCTTATAGACTAAGACACATATTTGTATGGGTCTTATGACTCGAGAAAAAAAAAAAGAAAGAAAGTTATTTTAGTTACATACATCATATATATCATAATAATACATCATCTTTATTAATATTTATGATTTGCTATGACAATTTATTCATAGTCATTGTATCATCTAATGAATGAGAGAATAAGTGGACCATAACATTGTCATAAGTAAGAATCAATTTTAAATTTTTTTAAATTTATGACCTAAACTAAAATTTGAAATTTGTATCCTACAAAAATTGATTTCGTAAGTTCTATAAAAATAAAAACTTGGCATTATAGAATAAATTTTTTAACTGTGTGATTATTTTTATCTGGCCCTCTCATAATAAAATCTTGATTCCGTCCCTCACCCAAACGTTCTTTGTCACACAAACGTCTAGATGGGAAAGAAGTTCGGCACTAGACTAAATCTAAAATCTCAATTTCCCTTGCTTCTGTCTTCAGATTCAAAAGCTCTCACTCTTTTCATTCGATCCTTTTCTGTTGTGCGTTGTGTGTGTGTTCATGCTATGTGGGTGTGTTCTTTGCGTTGTGTTTATGTGCACTGCGTTGTGTCACAGAAAGAAATATGACTACAACTTTCCTTTGTTTTCTAATGCTTAATAAAAAAATAAAAAAATTATTATCACATCAATAGGGATGATTAGATGGCTCCATCCCATCAATTAAATTCAATTAGAATGTTTTTAGTAAATTTTAATTTACTTCCTTTTTTAATTAGGAAATTGATTTATTTATTTCCTATATTAATTAAAATTTTATTTGATTTTAACATTTAATTTATTTAGGATTCTAGTTTCCTAGTTTGACCAGAGCTATGCTATTATAAATATCAAATCATGTAACCTGTTAAGAAGCTCTTGATGATTTTAAATAATATTCAGATAATTGTTTTCTCTGAATCTGACAGCTTTAATATTCTTAGTAATCAACAAAGGGAAATTGAAGAACTCTAACATGATATTATCATGGATAATGAACCAGCTTAAGGTTTATCATGTTATCCAAGGTTCATTTAGTCACGGTCTTTGCATCACGTTTATTTTATAAATATATCATAATAAGACGATCAACACTTCTTAGAAATAAAAATTACTAGTTTATAATTTATTATAGATTATATTTATCATTTTCTCAGCCAGTAGTAAAAATATAATACAGTTTGTTATAGACATATGCTAGACACATTCATCTCCTAATTTTTTAAGTTTTACCGTAATGTTATTCATATCTTTTGGTACCAGTATATATATTCATACTTTGAGAATAAAAAAATTAGTAATATAAATATTCATTATGGATTAAATCATTGAAACACAAATTAAAATTTTTTTATGACTAAACTGACACAAGTAGAAAAATATATAAGAACTAAAATAAGACGAAACACATACTTTATGGAAGTGAATAAGAATGACCTCACAAAAATGAACAATTGCACCATGGTGAACAAATACATTGGTAACCCTCATAATGACTTAATTACTCAAGGCATTTAGATAGACAAGGAAATGGAAAAATGGTGCTATTTGTACATGAATGTCAAACCAACCTTAATTGTTACTTAGAAAAGTCAATACTTTTTTTTTGCAAGCCATTGATACTACTGAGTGAAGTCGTCTCTGCTACTGATAATATTTAAATAAGTTCTTGTTAAGGAAAAGAGACAGATTATGACTAGTTTTTATGGCTCAATTGTGATGTCTTCTAGAAAACATCAGATGGTAAGACTTCATAACTTTGAACCCAAAATGTGGCTCCATTGGACTTGACACTTAAACTATGGGTAGATGATATGAATATGGGATATAGATACAATTTGATATGGATATGATCATATTAGTCAAATATAGAAAAAAAAAAAGGATACGGCTATGGTAAGATATGCCAATAAATAATCATATTTCTACGTTGCATATACTATACTTTTTGTTAAAAAATAGTTTCGTTTGCCTGAGTGTTAAATATTTTTGACTATATGCATATTAATTGTCAGTATGTAAATTCTTATCTGATTGATAAAAATAAATAAACTTCATCATTCTGGTACCTTGATAGAAAATTCTTTTAAAACATTAGATATATGACAAATCTTAAACTATAGAGTAATGATATGATATAAAAGACTCCACATTCAACAAATACAACGCTAAATATGTCAGTCGTTTTGATCAAAAAGTATACTTTTTCTTGCAGAAGAACTTCATATTTTTTATATTAAAATAATTATTTCAATTACTTCAATGCCCTATTTTTTGCTTTTAAAGAAAATTATATATTTAATCCCCATAAGTATTTCTCCACGTATCCTAGAAGTACCAATCATATTGTATAATTGACATATTTTTAAGGTTACAAATATTTAAGATGTATTTGGCCGTAGAAATTACTTATCAAGTCATATATGAGACTATGGACGGAATTAAAGTGGGGCAATGGCCCTCCCCACTTTTTCAAAAAACTTTATAACACCCCATAAGTTTATATATATTCCTATATTTTTTCTTAGATTCTAAAAAACTTTATGTAAGGATAATTCACTTAGTGCATTTGAAAGGACTAATGAATTGATACTTAATTGTAAAATGAGAGATGTGACCTATGGATGAGTAATGATATTATAACATATGAAATTTAGTTGGACGAGTATAATGACCAAATGAATTTTTTTTTTTTTTAAAGTGTATTTTTTTTTGTAAAATTAGATTACAAATGTGGTATATATCAAAAACAATGTATTGACTCAGACTTGTTTCTACTATCTTATCTTGTGAAACTATTATTTATGAGGATAATTTATTTAAAGTAATTGCATGATATCATAATATGAGAATGAAAGGATCATGACAATGTCGCAAACTAAGTTGTAAGCTATTATGACCCGATATTTGAATTTTATGACCCAAACTAGTTTTTACACTATTATTTGTATGAAAGTTAGTTCTGATAGGTTTTGTGTAAGTATTGCTCTAGTAATAAAATTCTTAAATATACCATTATTTAGCCCTCTCTTGGACTAGAATCCTAGTTTCATCCCTGTCTGAGAAGTATTTGTATTGATACATGGCATGCCATATCTGAGACATTTTCGTATTCGATACATATGGGATATAGATATTTTAGTTTTGCTGATGTGTCTATACTTCACAGCCATCACGAAATTGTTTGGATAAAAATTTAGAACATTAATAACATTCACCAATGAAGATAAATGACTCATGATAAAGTGAAATTTTCCCCTTTCTTTAATCCAATTATTTTTTTTTGGTTAGAATAGAAATGTGGAAGAATTAGTCTTTTTTCCAACTAACTAAAATATATCCCTCCAAAATTAAGAGGTAAAGTAGATACATGTATCATATAGATACAATGCAAAGGAAAAAATGCATCTATATTTTTTTGTTCCTTCTATTTTTCCATTGAAACCAAACACACAAAAAAATAATAATAATAATTTTCCTACTTTCCTACCCTCCCACAAACACAAAAGAGGGGAAAAAGAAGGATTTCTTCCTCTAAGAGATAAAAAAATATTAGGTTAATTGCATTGGAGGTCCCCCAAAATATGATGTTTATCTCATTTTGGTCCTCAATATTTCAATTGCATTATTAAATTTTAGTGACAAGATTTAATTGTGGCTAAAGGTGTATTTTTTATCCACAATTTGAAATCACCACTCGAGCATACTTTTAGTGGCAACTTTATGTCGTGGCTAAAAATTTAAAATTTTCATAAACAAGAATACATCACCAAAATTTTCAAATGAATTCACCGGTGTAACATCGAGATATTAGTATTCTCAAACTGTATATGTCCAACTCATAATCATAAGAAGACAAAAAAATTTTTTTGCTCATTTCTATGCTTTACTAGTGGAGCCGAACCAAAGGAACCATTGTCAATATGTTCCAACACTTCGTAATTTTCCATACTTTTAGCAAATCACTCCTTTATTGGATGTTTTCCAAGTAATTTCAATCCATACTATAGAGAATCATCCATACGTAGACCTGGAAGAGAACAGAAAATTCCAATAAAATAAACGTAGAAACTCAAACTATAAATCAGCCACTAAAATTAGATAGGCAATTCAGCCAGGAATCTAAATACATATAACAATATAAATGTAACGCCCTAAAATTTACCCTAGAAAGTATAACTATCTACAAACTATCCAACCATGAAAGCAACCAAAAATAACCATTTAAAAATAAATTGTTCATCAATTTGACAAGGAATAAATACTAAAACCAATAAAGCATTGAAACTTCTCCAACTACAATTAAAAACCAAAAATATCTAGCAGCGTAATAATTAAAACTAGATGAAACATTATTTAATAAAAATCTCTCAAATAAAATAATCTAAACTTGGACGAAGCATCTCTAAGCCCCCACTTCAGTATCCTCATACTGACTATCTTCATTCTTGAGGTCGACTTGCTTATCTAATTCTGGATTCTCCTAAACACTAAAATCTGAGAAATATTACTGTAGGGTGAGCAATAAACCCCAGTAGAAAAACTATCTCAAACTCAAACAAAGTTTAGAAATCATGAAAACAGGTGAGTCACAGTTTGTAAAATAACATATAATTTTGAAGTAAAACAATGACATTTAATGAGATCTCAAGTTTAAGGATATAAAACAGTAGGGTTCATAATAAAGTAGAATCATTCACAAAAATCACAATCCATAACATAATATTTCATGTATATAGGTAGACTACTGTGAATCCACATACCGAACCTATCTCATTCACCCACAACACAAATCAATCCCTGTAAGGCCACAACATTTACAATACTTTAGGAAGGGCGTGTACCGACATATCAGCATTGACGTACCCTTTCCTAGGAATAGTATACTAACCCCCAGTCTCGAACTTACGTTGATAAATAGTGGCTAGCTCTTGCAAGAAATTAAACACATTACGAGTGTTAGGCAACCACCAAACCCCTCAAGGTAGGAAAACCTCTAACACTCTACGATATACATTCGAGTGTAACCCAAGTTCATCGCACCCATCAATACAAAAGATAAAAACAACAGTTTTCATAAAATTCAACTATAATCAAGAATCATTGATCCATAACTTTTTTAAAAGGAATAATTCAACAAAACATGCAAGAGATCCCACGGAAGATATAGTGCAATGAGAACTCAACAGAATGAAGAGCAAGTGCATGAACATTGATAGATAGAAAAAAGTTGCCATAATGTCTAACCTTCTTACAGTCTCATGAGCAATTCAAGAGAACTTTTGAGCGAATTTATATAAGATTTGAATCAGAAAAAAAAAAATTGCACAAGTGCTGTGAAAACAAGGCCCACATAGAATGCTATGTGCATGGATTTGCTTTTGCATGCAACAAAATATGTCAAGTCATCTCCCATAAACAAAAATCAATGAAATGGAAAAGGGTGATGTGATATGTTTTGTCAATTTCATAGCAAAATCCAGTGAGACGCGATCAAGAAAATTATAAATCGTGAAGTTCTCATTTGAATCTCAAAAAATACTTACTTTCCAAAACTAAAAAAAAATCAGTTTAGAGCTCTCCAAATATACTGATATTTTCCCTAGTAAAATCTCAATTACCAATTACTTGGGGGTCTTTTTTTTAGCAAGAGAAATAATAGAAATGAAAGGAAAGAGCAAAAAATTCAACTTATTATGGTTTTGTTTGGCAAGTAACGGTGGAAAGTGCAAGACGTTAAAGGTTTCCATACAACCTTTAACATCCACTTTCAATTTCCTTTAAAATTTACACAAAAATTTTATTTTCCAATGAAAATGGCTAAATTTTATCCACGTAGGATAGCTAAATTATTTGCAACATAAATTTGATTCCAATTTGGTATCCCTAAACAAAAAGCTCATAATTTCAGCCTCTATATCCAAATTAAAAGTACCCCAGACACTTGGACCACGAAATGAAAAAATGGTGCTATCCTACAGGAGGGCCAAACCAACCTTAATTGTTTTTTAGAAAGTCACTATTGATATGACTAGTTTTTATGGCGCAGTTGTGATGTCTTTCAGAAAGCATCATATGGTGAGGCTTCACAACTTTGAGGCTCCATTGGACTTTGACACTTAAACTTGATGGTTAGATGGATATGAAGATGGGATATAGATACAATATAATATGGATATTATATATTTTTATCTTTCGGAAAAATTTCATATTTCTATGTTAAAAGAATTATTTAATTTACTTCAATGCCCTATTTTTTTATAAAGAAAATGATATATTTAGTCCCCACGTTTCTCCGCGTATCCTTAGAGTACCAATCATGTATAATTGACGTATCTTTAAGGTATCAACAAATATTTTAAAAATATTCAAGATATATTTAGTCGTATTACGTATCAAGTCATATGTGAGACATATTTGTATCGATACATGTCATGCCATATCTTAGACATTTGTATATTCGATACATAGAGGATATATATATTTTAGTTTTGTTGATGATAGAGGCTGTGGTGGTGGTACATGGAGTAGATCTGGTTGGGTAGTTCAAGAAAAGGTAAAATTAGAAAAGTAACAAGTTTCAAACTTCTAACTCGTTATAATCATCTACCAACGGGCCTTTGGTCCAATAGTATTTTTTATTTTCTGAAGGTTTTGCCTTGTTGATATCAAGGGTTCAAATCCCCCCTCCCCTCTCAATCCCAAAAAAATAAAAAATCATTATAATCATCTACCAATTTGATCCAATTTAGTGTTTATATTTTAGTACATATGTGATGTGGAATGGAGTGAAGTGAAATTGATGTGGAGTGGTACATAAATGTAAACTTTGGACTTTTATTGTACAACACGTTTTAAAGCTATATAGATCTAATCCAAAACGGACAATATTATATAATACGAATTGAGGACGTTACAATTGGTATTAGAATGATTGACCCCGTGGTGTGGAGGCCACAGTGTGCACCCCGGTCTGGCAGGGCAGTGGCGTTTAGCCTTTATACACATTGTATACGTTTAGCCCGTTGTATCTTTCAATTACTAAAAAAGTGATCAACTGTCGATTAACCTATGGCCATCAAGGACAGCACCACTCTCTAAATTGGTGTGGGACCACAAGGTAATTGGGGGTAAAAATCTGCTACATAGGACTCCAAATTTATACCTCTTTGTATAGGGAAAAACAAAGAGTTGTTTACTGTGTAAGAGTTAACGAGTATAAATTTTTATTATACGAAAAATAGAAATACAATATTGAAAAATAATGTTTTTGTACCGTAGTTGGACACAATATACTACACTAAACAAGCGTAAGTGAGCTGCATCAATCGTCCACATGCCTGGCAATTAAGACATCCCGCACTTTAGTTGTCAACACTCAAACTACATTTTGCTATGGGTAAATACGGCTACAGCCAATCTCGAGGGTAGCTCATTCTACACCCTAGTTCTTTTTTGTTTTTTTGATCTAACCTAGTTCTCAATTGAATCCTTATGAAGATATTTGGCAGTAGGCTTCTTCCCTTAGAAATGTCAATGTTATCATGTAATATATCTTGTTATTTTTGGATTTGAATCAAAAGTTCCCTAGCACATAAACATGACGTTCAATTGATGAACCTAAATTCCTCCACATTCCCGCTCGTTGTTGATTGTATTAAGTGTTAAATATGACAATATTTTTTCTGATTGTAATCGAATAGGAAACATATGTGTAGGATGCAATTAACTAATTATTTGTTGAAATTGAGATGAAATTGAAAAATAATTTCTTTATGGGAATGATGGCTGGCATTGAAATATCAGATTGTATCTTGATGAAAATTATGGGAATGATGGCTTGCATTCTAGAAAATACGAAACCAAGAATATCTAGACACTTTTATATCCTACTCTAGTGGGAAAATAATTTACCACTTCCCCTTTCCCTATGTAATGGTAGGGGCGACAGAGATCAAACGCATGCTATAAAGGTTAAACAACTTCCGAATAGTTTGTGTTTTCTTGTTTTTCATATTGTCTAAGCTCAAATATTGAATGTATGATTAGTATATCATACAAGTAATATTTAAGTCTTGTTAACACATGCACGATCTCTATATTATACCTCTTAAACACGATATGTTCAAATTATCCTTTTAATAACCAGATCGTGTTAGTGTTAGGTCGATTGACACGATTAATTAATTGAGTGGTATTCATGTTAGTGAAAAGGCATTGCTAGTATATGTATATATGTGAGAAAAATCTAAAACTTGAAAGTTTTAGAGATTATGTGATTTAACAATTTGGGAGTCAAAGTTATATGCTTTCTTCTTCAACGTAACAGATTTTATTTCTTTGTTTTTTAGGGATATGTTCAAAAATTTTGGGAACCTTTTGAAATTTGAAAACTAAAATTAAAGAATTTTAGTTATTTTATCTTAGAAAGTATAAAAATTAAGAAAATTTGATTTTGCATTGGGTTTAATTTGGTTAGGTAAGATATGTTTGATGACAAATATAAAATTAGAAAATATTCATGATTTACGGGAGTAAATATTGAATGCAACGGTAATACCATGTCACCATTAAAGACATGGTATCACCAACGAATAATAAAATCTTAAATAGAAAAAATGAACTCTATTTGGGCTTACATGATGGTAGGGTGGGAAGTTATTTGCTCACTTGGCATGTTAGTTATTGATTTTTGTGGGATTCATGTGTTTATTTATTTTAATATTATTAGTTGGCGCGCAATAGCATATCACCTTGCCATGTGGTTTCATTGTTGTTATGAATCTTTTCTCGATTTAAGGGAAGCACAAACACGTCAAAAAAAAAATCTAAAAAAGTCAAAATGTCTACCTGGGCACAATGAGATTAGGAAGGTGAGGACTAATTTTATGATTTATATACTTTTCGGCCAATAAATATTATTTGGTATACCCCTTCACAATTATCTAGATTTATTTTACACCCAACCCATATTGAACTAACCCATAACCAACCCAAGACGCCTATTTGCAATCTCTATCTATTTATAACTTTTAAATGTCAAATTACGTCTTTTTAAAGTAAAATTATAACTTAACCTAAAAAATAATAACTTTATAATAACTTTGTGTGTGGTATTGATATTTTTTATTTTTATTTTTATTTTTACTGTATAATTACCCATAATTGTTCTAGTGGGCAGGCAAAGATTAGTTAATGGGGATTAGAGATGATTGATGTACTTAATCCATAATTATTTTGATATGTTGGTAAAGAATAATTAATGTGGATATGATCCAGATTCAATGAGATGGAAATAAAAAAAAATGTACCTGATTAGAAAAATAATTGCTGCCTCTGTTTTGTATAAGACTTGGAGTAGAGTGACCAAAATTAATGAAGTCCTTGGCCCCGAATAGAATCTTTAACATATTTTTTTTTCCAAATTAGATTTTCAATTTAAGTTATTAAATTAAGTACAAACATCATTATTCTTTGAAATTTTTATTGTGTTACAAGTTATTGTCAAAATGCCGTCAACTGTTTCCAAAAACAGCATCACATGAATCTATAAATGCTGGTTCAAATTTTTTGTTTTTAATAGAAAATATTCAAACACTCTTTAATTTATACTAGCTGGTGCATACGTGTGTTACACGTGCCTCAGTTTGAAGTACACGGTGTAATGGTTACATCCAATATTATTTCCACAAGATATAGTTTCAGAGAATTGTTAATTAAAAATGGTAAGCAGTCTGGGTTGGACAAAGTGATCAACAGGACACTCAAATTGTTTATGGATCCAAGAACATCCAATATTATTTCTACAATTATTCTAAGATAATTTTATCATTATTCATTACAAGTATGTTTATATATATACATAAGCAATTTTTGATCAAAAGAGAGAGTATAAGGGATAATAAAAATGATAAAAATTCATTGTGATAATATAATAATATAAATCACACTTGTCGGCTAGCTGACTAGGACATATATAATGGAAAAATGATTGAGGGTATTCTAGTCTATTTATATAACAAATGATAATTTTGGCATTTTTACAAAATATTTAGTCAAATTATTACTTTATCTACTGGCAAAGGCAAAAGTTACCGTTAAAGGGGTGTCATTGATTTGAAAGTATAAACCCAAAGAATGTGCAATGAAATTTTAGAATCGGGAAGAGGTGTCGTTAAATTTAAATCTAACTATAGAGAGTGTGGATGAAATTTTCTCTAAAATATATATTATAAAAGTAGCTAAAAGTTTGCTGGTGAGATTGCACCAAAGTGATACAAATTGAGAAGCTGAGGGATCAATTTAACACAATTCAAAGATTGGGGACTAAATTGACACAAAGTACAAATTTAGGGACTGGAAACTTATTTTATTGTTTTTGTTAAATTCACCAGTTCTACGAAGTAACGAGAACAACTTCTGCTTCTGAAGTTTATATTCTACCCATGTAAATGTGGTACTATTTTGATGTCATTGAAATGCATAATTGGTACTGAATTGCTTGCATTTTAATTTTTGATTGTCGGGCTATATTTTTGTTTGTGGCATTTTAACAAACAACGATGCTTTGGAAAGAAGACAGGTACTTTTTTTTTATAGACCACAATGTTTTCCTAAATTATAACTTTGTAAAATTTCAATGGGGGCAGCTGCTGCAAATCCATCCCTAATCATCATATTGGTGTAATATTGTCAGAGAAAGTATGCTTTAGATTCAAATAGTTCTTCAACATAACTTTTCAACTCAGAATCAAAATCTACCTCCGAATCGAATCAACAGTTGGTACCAATAAAAAAAAAAGAAGATACAGTAGCAATTCAATTATGTCAAATTACAACTCGTTTGAGTCTAAATTATGACTCATTCGTTGCCAGGGAGGTTGATAGTAAAAGGATGGGGGTAATTTAATGACACCCGATGGATTTTTAAGTTCTCCGGGGCGTGGCTCACCATCTCCATGGACTGAAACAAGGCTTTCAGTGTAGATAAGTAGGTGAAGGCAACGAGAATGAGTACGATGGCCTAAGATTTGGAGATCCTTAAGAACACGTTGGGTATTAGGATCATACAGGAGCAGGTGGCCAGGTGTAGTTTCAACAAAGATCTCATCATTGTTCCACACTCCAACTGGTCTCATCATTCCATGAAGCGGTCCGATGTTCAATTGCTTGATCCAACATCCCATTCCCTCCTCCTCCATCAGTACCCACACGGCAACTGATGACTGCTCAACTGATTCCCAGGAATCTAATGGCACTAGTGAATGAGAATAAATCAGAGCAATAGAGCCGTTGTACAACGTAAGAATCTCGTAGGCTGAGTCTTGGTGAATAAGTGGTGGCCCTTGAATCTCTTTGAACTCTTCTTTCCCCATGTCAAACGAAACCAACTTTCCATTTGGAGACCACCAGTAGTAAACACCATTCAAGTAGGAGTCAAAGCAAGATTCTGTCAAAGAATGCAGACAATCGGGAGCATCACCCTTGAAATCTTTCCATGAATCTGTGCTTAAAGTGTACACAGCAACATGTATAGGATCCATCCATGAGTCCCATTTACTGGTGTCCCCGTCATCAAATGTCCGAATCCAAACTACCTTGTAATCATCACTGGTGGGATCTAACCCGAATCCAAAGCCGCAGTGACAAGGGATCCAGTCACATGGAAACAATTTTGTGCGGCACAATGACAGAGCCCTGAATGCTCTAGTCGCGGGATTCCACAGACCAATGCTCTCACGTCTCTCACATATGCAAAAACACCATTAATAGGACCACCAACAAAATTATATGTGAAAAAGGATAGGCCCATATTGTGATAGGTGGGCCCTGTAAGCGTTTTGTCCGGGAACAAGACAATGTCCCACAGGTCCCTATTGTCATCACAGTAGTATACCACCAGACGGGAATTGTCAGTTGTTGTTGTTGTTGTCGTTGTTGTTGTTGTTGTGTTGTAAATGAATGCAGGACTATCTATCAAATTTTTCCAAAATTTGCAGACACACCTGAATCGCAACAAAAATTTCACGGACATTCTTGACAATATCTCGATCAGCACATCTTCTGCCAAATAGCCACTTTTGCTTTCCATTTGGCCCATTGAACTGTATTTGAAAGATGGGTCTTCCTCTTCTTCTTCTCAGAGATAAAGAGAGGGAGAGGCCTCTGGAATTTACTAAGGAGAGAAAGAGGTTTTTTTTATTTCTTTTTTGTGGTGGGGCGGGGCTTGAGGGATAGAATGAAGAAAGGGCAGTTATAAGAGTCTTTTTACGTCTCGAACATTTGTGTTCCTTCCTTAACTCCTAAGCAAACATACAATTGCAAGGAATTAATGCATTCACACTGACTAAGGCAATACACAAAATTGCATGGAATTAATGAATTCACACTGACTAAGGCAATACATAATTGCAAGGAATTAATGCATTCACAGTCAACACATATACAGCATTGCTTAACATTTAAGTTGTAAGAAAAGGTATGATTGAAACGAATTAAGCCATTCAGATGCAGTTAACAAATTTACAAGCTTACCACCGTGTGTGGTGGTCCAGTGGAGTACCGGCCGAATTTCTCACCCTCAGGTTGAGGTTTGAGTCATGAAGTTCAAATTGAGACTTGATGGTTGACCACAATGATAATCTAGCTAAGTTCGTTCCCAAAAAGAATAACGGGCGCGGTCAGGGCCTCGTGATCCCAACAATAAGGGGCCTATTGGGGTAATCTATGGGTGCTCTCCTTTGTCCCTACCCTTTTTTTTTTCAATAGGAAAAAAAAAACAAAACAAAAAAAAACAAATTTACTTGCTTACAACATTCATACTATGGAAAAAGGCAAGATAGTCTCTTATTAAATCTATCTATAACTTCTATAATAGTAAAGAAGAGTTCATTTCAAACGTCACAAATTGAAATCAACTCTCTCAATTTATCTCTCAATTTAAAAAAAAATAGAAAATGGTTAAGTTTTGATTGAAGTTTAGATTTACGGTTCAAATTTTATCTAAATTAATCTAATTTAATCCAAAGGTTCGTAATACATCCCACCCAAAACTTAATCCCTTTTACACGTTATCCAACCCAAGTCAGACGCCCATTCTCTCTCACCAACCCTCCATCTTCTCTCTCTTTCCTTTCTTTCTCTCCTATCTCTTTGTTCGGGGCACCATGGCATGGAGCAACTCACCATCGAGTCACTGACGCCACTCTCTCTCACCCAGTGTTTTAAAACTCGGCCCAGCCCGGCGCCTAAATCGGGTCGGTTCACCATCAGTCAAGTGCCTAAACCATGGAATGGAGCAACTCACCATCGATCAAGTGCTTAAATCGGGCCGGTTCACTCATCATTAGAATCGGTTAAAATTTGTTGAATCAGCTAAAACCCGCTGACCCATGCAACCCGGACGAGTATAATCAAACCGATCGAATCATGTCACTTTGTATAAAAGGCTAATATTTGGGCATTTTTTCCTAAATCCATAAATCGACTCTATCCAATAAGTCGATCGAAGTCAAACGACGAAGACTAGCCTCTGCCTCTTCGCAATAGTCGAGTAGTCGACGACCTTCTCAAGCTCTCAGCAATTAGCCCAGTCTTTCTCTCTTTCTCTCTCTAAGTTTTAGACTTTTAGATTCAGGCTCTCATCTCAAGTCTTAATCTCAGTTCTCTCTTTGTGTCTCTGACGCTGCGAACAAGCAAGGAAAGAAGGCTTCAAAGGTCCTTCCCATCAAAGCATTGACGACCATTGATAGCGGTAGGTACACTATACTCTCTCTCTCTACTCTCTAACATGTACACAGTTGACAGAATATGCCCTAATATGCTATATTTGATTTTTGATTTTTATACATTGAATCTTTGATAATGCCCCTCATTCTCTGTGTTAAATACATTGAATCTTTGATAATGCCCTAATCGGCTAATCTTTGATAATGCTCCATCGATGACACAACACAGCACACGGTCAAAGGCCCTTCATTCTCTATAAAATCCTATAAAACCCAAGTATACAACTGTTATAAATCTTTATGTGATGTGGTGTTACCCATGAATAGGTTGTAGTCATTTCTCATTGGGTTATTGTAGCATAATCTCACTGCCTTCATATTCTCTCTCTCTCTCTCTCTCTCTCTCTCTCTCTCTACATTTTCAACGCAAATTTGATTTTTTATTCCATTATTTTTTGTTATTTTTCATTTGTGTTGTTGTAGGATTTGGTTTTGATTTTTTGATCGGTGGATTTATGAGGTTTGTAAGGTTACATTTCAAATTTTGATATTGAATCATCCAAATTGATTGTTGATATACTGGGTATTGTGATTCTGAGTTTTTAATTTGGCATTTGACAAATTTTTTTGGTTTGATTTTTTGGGTTTTTATTTGATCTAATATACAATAAACATGGTTATTTTTATACTTATGATATTTTTTGGTATATTTTTTATTATTAATTTTTTATTAAATAACCGGTCTAACCAATGATCCATTGATTGAACCAGAGACCCGGTCTCTTTGTCGGGTTTATCTCCAGATCGGTTTTAAAACTATGCTCTCACCAACCCTCCATTTTATGTAGCTCTATAATTTATAATGTCATACAGGCCGAAAATAAATTTAAAAATCCAATACGGCTAATCTAACAATTCTCTCAAACAATATCTTGTGGAAAAAATGTTTGATGTAATCGTTACGCTATGTCAATAGTACCAAGTGGTGTAACCGCCCACTAATAAATAAACAAGTTAGCCAATGAGCCCTAGCATGTAATACATAATCACCTCTATGATAAAAAGTGAACCCCATTTTATCTATTTTATAATTTTCTTATTAGATAGTTATATCACATCAATACTATTGATATGTCGTAACCGTTACACCTAATATTTACTCTATTTCTGAATGGCAAAAGAAAAAAAAAATGTTGTGGTTGCGTGCATCTAAATGTATGAGTTCATAAAATTCTTCATTATTTTTTCTTTCAATTAACCTTCTATTGACCAGTGAAAGAAAAAAGTTATGGAGATTGACGATCAGGACTATCTTGGAAAAGTCTTTAGTTTGGATAACCATTAAAGTGTACAATATTTTTTTAAAATATTCATGAATATTTGTTAAAAAATGGTACATTCAGATGAATAGAGTAATACATTTTAGTATGAAAAAGAGATTGATAGAGACTTGGGAGGGGGAGGGAGACAAAGAAAGATTGACAGAGATAGGGGGAGAGAGACGGTTTTTTCCTTATGGAGAGGGGCAGAGAGAGAAAGGGGGGAGGGGGGAGGTGTTAAGTCAAACGCTAACATTGATGCACAAGATGAAGTCGTGTATTGTTGGTTGGTCTTTTGACTTTCATACTGAAGGGATAATTTTTAGTTCAAAATACAAGGTTTTGAGTTAAAATCAATTTTAATTTTCAAGGATTGCGAGCCAAGAAAAATTCAGCTATTGGGTCAAGTTATACCCTTCTACGGTTAGTTACATTCTTTTGTTGTGTTTTGTGTTGACTCTAAAGTTTTAGGATTGATCGTAAAAATTATGGTCTATTCTAAAATTTGAGGATCAATCGCAAACACCATAAAAAGGTGAAATGATCTCTAAAACGTATTACTCTCTGATACGATATTGAAGGGAAAAAGACACTTTTGATGTCGTAGTCTTATCTTTAAAATAGACTTGCCAGAGTAAATAAGTTGCATTAATTGCCCATGTGCCTGCCAAATCACCAAGATAATCTCAGAGAAAACCTATACTACGCCCTAGTTCTCAATGGAATCTTGATGGAGACATTCTGTCCAGTTGTTCTTCCCTTTATTGTCTGTGTAAGATAACATTTCTCTTTCTCTTTTTTTTTTTTTTGTTTTTGGGTTTCTCATTCTCATTTACTTGCCACTCAACAGTCGAGATAACATAAGACTAGGATGTAAATTTTGTGTGTCGTATCATGCATGTTATTTTGAGGTTTGAATTACAGATAACTAACACAAACGTCACTCACTTAATCTATCGTGTTAATCTATCTAAGACTGACACGTCCTGGTTATTAAAAAGATAACATGAACATATCGTGTTTAAGACGTTTAATATACAGATTGTGCATTGGTTAACAAGACCTAGGTATTACTAGTGTGATATGCTTATCATACATTCAATATTTGAGCTTACACGATATGAAAAACATAGAAACACGAACTATTCGGACGTTGTTTAACCTTTATAACATGCAAAATCCTGTCATATTTAACACTTAATACGTAAAATCAAAGACGGGCAGGGACGGGAGGAATTTAGGGTTAATCAATTGAACATGATTAATTGAACGTCAAGTTTGTGTGCTAGGATACTTTTGATTCAAATCCAAAATAACAAGATATATCCATGATAAAATTGACATTTCTAAAGGAAGAAGCCTACTGCAAAATATCTTCATAAGGATTCAATTGAGAACTAGGGAGCACTTAGATCAAAAAAATGAAAACGAAAACAAAAAACAAAAAAAGAATTAGGGTGTACCCTCGAGACTGGCTGTAGCAATATTTATATATATACACACACACACACACACACACACACACCACATATATATATACACACACAGATAATATATTTTGTTGTTAAATCTCTTATTTAAATTTTGAATTATCTTAATGCACCTTGATTCAAGCGTATTTTTTTTTTTTGAAAAGTGATTTTGTTTTCAAATTATATTTAATGCACCTTGATTCAAGCATTTTTTTTTTGAAAAATAGTTTTATTTTCAAATTAATTTAATATTCGAATAATATAATAGTATAACTATAACAGTGTAATAATAACAGTGTAACAAACACTGTAACAAAGACAGTATAACAAATACACTGTAACAAAAACAATGTTCAGTAGTTTTGTGTATATGGTAACAAATTCAAAACCGAGACGGACTATTTTAAATGAATTTATATGAAACTATATGTTTGACAAAATATAATAGTATAATATTTTGTGTAAATACTTACTACACTATTATTGTTATACTGTTACGTTGTTAGTGTTACAATATTACACTGTTACACTTTATATTGTTACACTATTACACTATGCGGATATTAAATTAATTTAAAAATAAAACTACTTTCTTAAAAAAAATACATAAATCAAGGTGCATTAAAAGATAATTCAAAATTCAGATAAGAGATTTAAGAACAATATATACATACATACACACATACATAAGTATACACACACACACACACACAGAGATATATATATATATATATATATACTTGATTCAATTTCAAAATTTGTATTCATCTATATATATTAAAGTTCTCCCATAAAATTAGAAGATGTTTAATGCACCACTTTTCAAAGAAAAGTTATCCATTAAATACACATGGATTAATGGAGGGCAAAAAATGTCACAATAAAAATAGATAAATTCAAATTATGTACTTTGATACAAATAAGTATCAAAATTAAGTACTTAATAACACTATATTTTTTAGTATGTTGTCTAATTTAGTGTACCCCTTATAATTTATCCCTAATTTTTTTAATCAAAAGCCTCACATAGTAAACAACTATTTTTCTCTGTACTAGGCCGGGTAAATTTGGAGGCCTATGTGGCAGATTTTTACCTCAATTACACTGTGGTCCCGCACCAATTTTAGAGAGTGGTGTTGTCTTTCATGGATTGAATCAATGCAAAAATGACAAGAAGATCACATCACTACTTAATGAACCAAATATTCTGTGAAAGCTCCATCCACAATGCAAGTGGTTGTTCAGAATCAAGAATCTGCCATTATAAATATGAGAACTAAGTCCTCCCCCAACCCCAAATGTTGTTAGACACAATGAAGTCTTCTACCATATTTCATGTACTTCTCTTGCTGGTGCTATGTGCTTTCACTACATGCGGCGCACAGTCTCCGGTTCACCATTTGGAATTTGTCCAGACATGGCCCAACACTTTCTGCCAATCTACTCCATGTGTCGCACCAATTCCTCATAACTTCACAATCCATGGTTTATGGCCAGCAGCGATAGATGGACACAGCCTGGAAAATTGCAAAACCAAATACAAGAAAAGCACAACACCTGTATTATCACTGTTTCCTTGCTCCAACTCCTCTTCCTAGTTCCTACACTGTTGTGATACGGTTTAATTTGCTTCATTCTCTAACCATTCTTCGCTTTTTGTTATATATATATATATATATATGCAGTACCAGGGCATAAGAGGAGATATGGATAAGTACTGGCCAGCTCTCAACGCTGGAAAACTAATGAGAACTTCTGGTGGCACGAATGGACGAAACATGGTTGCTGTCAAAATGAGTTCCAACCCCATGATTACTATAAGAAGGCTATCAAGCTAAAGTATGACATCAGTCCACTCAAAATCCTTGAAGATGCAAAAATTCTTCCGGGTTCGTCCAAGACTTACACAGTAAATGCCATTTCTCAAGCCTTTGAAAACGTGCTGGGGATCGGCAATAAAATTTGGCTTACATGCCACGAAAAAAATGGCCATTTTCTGCTTATGGAGGTATATGTATGCTTTGACCCTAAAGCAACTAGCCCTGTCTCATGCACATGGAAGGTTAAAAGGTGGACTTGTGGGACGGGAGATATCCTATTCCCCTGAGGTCGGTTCTTGGGTTTGTTTTGCCTCTTGCGTTTCCTCCTATCTGTGTCTTTCTTTCGAATTCTTATTACTTCTTTGTTTAACTTAAAAGTAGATACTAACATGTATTATATTTCATTTCGCAAGGACATTGCTGCTCGAAGACGAGAAATAACAGGTTCACAGTCATCATCACAATAACACTGGCGCACCTATGGTGAAAAAAGCAGATTGGTTGTGGGTTCAAAATGAGTATTAAAGTATTTCTGCTGTAAAAATTCCTAACTATCATATATACATAAATATTATTACATTTATGTTATATATGTGTCATTTGGATAAACTTTGATGCAATTCTAGGATAATGAAGTTGCAAATTTGACAA
>CAUOFW020001090.1:0-137996 GCA_963454935.2 Ilex paraguariensis
TTAAAGTAGAAAAAAATTCAAATGAGTCCTTATCTTATTAGTAAAGATAGCTTTTCATTTATTGTACTCTCACTACTTAGTCTCCTCCACTTGGAAGGATGAATATCACTCACTTTCTAGTATGACCAAAGCCATGACGAGTGAGTAGTTCTTCATTCACTCTTTAGTAAGAGGTGATGAATATGTAAAGATTACCCGGAAGTTATGTTTGTACAACTCCTTTATGCTTTAATGATTTATATTCCACTTGTTCATGGAAGATTGAATGCATAGAAAAGCTAAGGTACTTTTATAACCAAGGTTCCTTCTATGGTACGGATGACTCCTGCATAGAAAGACCCAGTGGTTCAAGGCAAGCACCCCGGCTAGCTCTTCATGACATCTTTTCAATCTCCAACATTATTGCGCTTTATTCAAAGAATGGGCCATTAATGCCATGGTTGGATGCCTTGTAAAAATACTTGCTTGTTTGTAGACAGGTTAAGTCTCCGCACAACAATTCTTGTAAACTTCTAGAAAGGCATCGAATCATGTGCTTAATCCTTACAGTCCATCTTTATCCTCCGATTAACCTGCTGTTGACACGGGAGTTAATTAAGTCATAAAGCACAAACATAAAAACCGGATAATCAATTACATGTTCTAATCCTCGAGCTAAAGGGTGGCTATTACATTTTGAGAATCGTATATTTTATCTAGAAAACTCTTGCAAAGAATTTGATATTCTATTCAGGAAATCCACAACTTCAAATCCTCAAGATTTCCAGTTACTTGGTCTCTATCACTGCTTACTTCTAAACACTAATCATAGTTCCCTGTGGATTTGACTCTGGACTTCACCGAATTATTACTATAACTTGACCGTCTCCACTTGGGTGTACACATTTTGGATCAACTCAGCGACATGGACCACACAATTAAAGAGTATAAATAGGGGAAAAATATCTGATTTCTCCCCATTTCTATCAGTTGGCACATGTTAGAAGAGAAAGAGAAAGAAGAGAAAAGAAAAATAAAATTTTCTACCTTCTCCCTATGATCTACAGAGCTTTGTTGGTTGAATCGACTTGGATCAAGAGTTAAAGTTGATCCCATCGACGAGGGCTACACAACCATACCAAGAATGAAGGATTTCACTAAAGATCGAAAGAAATTATTTTTAGGGAAATCAAGGGTTTTGGGCTTGGGAGGTATTCTTGAAGTTCTACCCTTCATTTTACGCCACAAGAGGTAGAGTTCTCTCCTACTTTGGTTTATTTATAACCAATGGTATCCATAGGAAATGGTTTGGTGTATAGAAATTGCCTATTGTTATGGACATGATTGGTGCCTTAAAGTTGTTGCTAAATGCGTATGTGAGAATTAAGTTTGTTATGACATGAATGATGTATAACATGGTTATGATATTTTCGTTGATATATGCTTTGTGATATATTGATGGTGTGATAGATTTTGGTGATTACATGCATATGATGTAAGTTGCCATGGAATATGATGATATACGGTTTAAATTGCTCATTTGGCATTTATTGTGTTTTGGGCATAAAATTGACATCTCATTCATGGGCATTAGGCATGAGTGTGAGTGTGTGTATATGGTTTAATCAAACACTTCTCTTGGTGCTTGATAAGTGGACTCGGGAAGGTTGGATGGAAGATCCAGCCGAGTTGCATTTTGAATGAAAAACTTGTGTCTAGTATAACAAGAAGGGATAGATTCTCCCTCGGGTGAAAGAATCGGCTACTTAGTTCATACACTCCCCTGTGGTGGAATTCCAAAAAAGTATAATGGCATACTAAGCCAGTGGTGTGATTCCAAAATTCGATACCCAACAAAGACACATGATTTTGTTTTATAAAGTACTCATTAACTGGTAACATCCAACAATAATTTGGTTTTATAAATAAGTGCATTGCATTGTATTGTGGGAGTCGGTGAGGACTTGGTTTAAGGTGTATGAGTGAGTATCATCTCATATCATAATGTGACATGGTATAATTTTCATCTTGACTTACATGTCCTTGATTGGAATAGATAATGATTTTTGATTGATGCATGTGCACATTTCATATGGACTTAGGTTGGGGAGTAACCTTTGTAGGAGATACTCTATTGAGCATAGCTCACCCTATACGGGAAAATATTTCAGGTGATTTGTGGGTATGAGGATATTTTTTTGGATGAACTACCAAAATTACCTCCACATAGGGATGTTGACTTCACCATTGAGTTACACCCCGGTACATTTGCCCATTTCTATGACTCCACATAGGGTGGCGCCTGCTAAGTTGCAAGAACTCAAGGTCCAATTACAGGAATTGTTGGACATGGGCTTTATTAGATCGAGCACTTCACCTTGGGGTGTTCCAGTGTTGTTTGTCAAGAAGAAGGACAAGACCCTTCGACTATGCATAGACAACCAGCAGTTAAATAGGGTTACTATAAAGAATAGGTACCTTGATGATTGATTTTTTTTGATCAGCCGAGAGAAGCGCGGGTCTATTCCAGGATAGATCTTTGCATTGGCTATCATCAGTTGAGGATTAGGGAAGCAGATATCCCTAAGACGGCGTTCAAAATGCGATATAGACATTTTGAGGTCACAGTGATGCCATTCGGGTTGGCGAATGCCCCGACGGCATTCATGGATCTCATGCATAGGGTGTTCCAACCCTACCTAGATCAGTTCGTCGTAGTCTTTGTCGATGGTATCTTGATCTGCTCCAAGTCTGAGGGGGAGCATGGGAGTCACTTAAGGGTTGTTCTCCAGACCTTGAGGGACCATTAGTTGTGCGTCAAGTTTAGCAAGTGTGAATTTTGGTTTACAGAGGTGAAATTTTTAGGACATGTGGTATCGGCTTCGGGTGTATTAGTGGACCCGAAGAAGGTTGAGGCAGTCATAAATTGGGAGAGGTAGAAGTCAGTCTTCGGGATATACAGTTTCTTGGGATTGGCAGGGTACTACTAGAGGTTCATTGAGGACTTCTCTCGCTTAGCTGCACCTATGACCAAGTTGACCTAAAAAGAGGTCAAGTTTGAGTGGAATGATTCGTATAAGAAGGCATTCCAGGAGTTCAAGAGGAGGCATACTTTCGCCCCTATTTTGATAGTCTCAGAAAGGGGACAGAGGTACACAGTGTATTATGATGCCTCGAAGGATGGACTTGGTTGTGTTTTGATGCAATTGGGAAGAGCGGTGGCTTATGGTTTTCGATAGTTAAAGAATTACATGCAGAACTATCCCACGCACGACATGGAGTTGGCGGCCATTGTCGTTGCCTTGAAGGCTTGACGCCACTATTTATATGGTGAACAGTTTGAGGTATTTTTGGACCACAAGAGTCTAAAGTATATCTTCACACAACGAGATCTCAACATGAGGCAACGTAGGTGGATGGAGTATTTAGAAGACTATGAGTACACTTTACATTTCCATCCTGATAAGGCAAATGTTGTGGTTGATGCACTCAGCCAGAAGTCACAAGGAGTATTGGCTAGTGTGGCTTCCCGGGAGTGGCAGATGCTCGAGATGTGGGACAGTAATGGCTATGCTACATGGTTCAGGCTCAGGGCACTTTGGAGAGCTTAGTAGCTACGCTTTCCCTACTAAGCAGAGTGATCGAGTCCCACAGACAGGATACTGATTATGGTTCCCTAGTCTGCGGAGCTGAGAGACGAGATTCTTATGGAGTTCCATTGCTCCCGATTTGCTGTGCATCCTGGTGGCACCAAGATGTACCATGATCTTCATCGCCAGCATTATTGGAGTAGAATGAAGAAACAAGTTAAAAATTTTGTTAGCCGATATCTCACGTGTCAGCATGTGAAGGTTGAACACTAGAGACTAGCAGGGTTACTCTAGCCTTTGGAGGTAGTTGAGTGGAAGTGGGAGCATGTTATGATGGATTTGTGGCCCACTTGCCTCGAACATCGTGAGGGCATAACACAACATGGGTGATAGTGGATCGGCTTACGAAGTCGGCACACTTTTTGGCTACACGGATGACCTTCACATTAGAGGAATTTTGCAAGTTGTATATACGGGAGATTATCCAGTTGTATGGGGTCCTCGTATCTATAGTATCAGATCAGGATCCCAGATTTATGGCTCATTTTTGGGAGAGTTTTCAGCGAGCCATGGAGACACAATTGATGATGAGTACTGCTTTTCATCCCAAACAGACAGTTAATTGGAAAGGACCATCCAGATTTTAGAGGACATGCTATGGGCATTCATCCTAAATCTCAAGAGTAGTTGGAAAGAACACCTACCCTTAGTGGAGTTCGCCTATAACAACAGTTATTAGGCAAGCATATAGATGACACCATATGAGGCACTTTATGGGAGGCCTTTTCGTTCTCTAATTTTTCGAACGGAGGTAGGAGAGATACCCTCTGCGGGTCCAGAATTGGTTAGAGACACCTTGGAGAAGGTGCACTTGATAGGAAAATATCTTCTCATGGCTCAGAGCTGACAGAAGAGCTATGCCGATAGACAGTGGCGACCTTTGGAGTTTAAGATAGGAGATCATGTCTGCTTGAAGGTAATGCCTAAGAGAGGGGTGGTCAGGTTCGACAAGCGGGGAAAGCTATCGCCAAGGTATATCGGGCCCTTCGAAGTGCCTAAGAAGGTTGGTATAGTTACTTACCGTTTGGCATTACCGCAAAATCTATCAGGTGTTCATGCGGTATTCCATGTCTCCATGCTTTGAAAATACACCCCAGATCTAACTCATATGGTGGATTGGGGGCGAGCTTGTTGTTGATACAGATGAGACCTTTGAGGAGGGACCGGTGCACATCATAAATAGCCAGGATCAGGTTTACAAGGCAAGACCGTGAGAGTAGTGAAAGTGTTGTGGCAGCACCGCGGAGTGGAAAAGACGACATGGGATCGCGAAGATACTATCCATACAAGTTATCCTTTCTTATTCGAGGATGGAGGTACATTTTTTTTGTAGTCATGAGTATGTTATACTTCATATGCATGTGGTTGAATGTGCATGTGTGTGTGAATTTCGGGGACGAAATTCTTTTAAAGGGGAAAAATTGTAAAACCCAGGTAAATTTGAATTTTTTCTGAAAAAGGGAAAAACGATAATTTGCCACTATAATGTGGAATTAAAATACATATTTCTATAGAGCTTGGATGATGCAACAGACTTCACTGTTGGACTCGTCTCACGAAATCAAGTTACCTAGACAATTTTCGTCGAATTCTGAGATAGTTAAATTTTTCACATTTTACGAGACAACTGGGTCTCGGGCGACCTTACAAACGTCCACAAAAATAAAATTTATAAAATTTCCTTATAATTGAAGGAAAGTTCAAATAAAAATAATTTGAACTTAAATCAGGACTAAATTAAGTCATTTTGGGACAAAAACATACCTAAAAATGGGGAACGTACGGTGCGACGTGGACCACTCAATTAAAGAGTATAAATAGGGGAGAAATATCTGATTTCTCCCCATTTCTATTGGTTGGCACATGTTAGAAGAGAAAGAGAGAAGAGAGAAAAGAAAATTAAAAATTTCTACCTTCTCCCTATGATCTACGGAGCTCCGTTGGTTGAATCGACTTGGACCAAGAGTTAAAGTTGATTACCTCTATGAGGGCTACACAACCATATCAAGAACGAAGGATTTCACTGAAGATCCAAAGAGAAGATTTTGGGGAAATCAAGGGTTTTGGGCTTGGGAGGTATTCTTGAAGGTTCTACCCTTCATTTTACGCTTCAAGAGGTAGGGTTCCCTCCTACTTTGGTTTATTTCTAACCAATGGTGTCCATAGGAAATGGTTAGGTGTATAGAAATTGCCTATTGTTATGGAAATGAGGAAATGGGTGTAGAAATTGCTTAGACCGATTTCTAGTTGAATTTGGTAGAGGGAAATTATTTGTATAATTTCTTGGAACTTGTTATTATGTGGGCAATTTTGTGTGACAATATGATTGGTGCCTTAAAGCTGTTTGCTAAATGCTTATGTGAGAATTAAGTTTGTTATGGCATGAATGATGTATAATATGCTTGTGATATTGTCGTTGATATATGTTTTGTGATATATTGACGGTGTGAAAGATTTTGGTGATTACATGCATATGATGTGACTTGCCATGGAATATGATGATATACGGTTTAAATTGCTCATTTGACATTCATTGCATTTTGGGCATAAAATTGGCATCTCATTCATGAGCATTAGGCATGAGTGTGGGTGTGTGTATATGGTTTAATCAAACACTTCTCTTGGTGATTGATAAGTGGACTTGGAAGGTTGAATTGAAGATCCGACCGAGTTGTATGTTGCATGAAAAATTTATGTCGTGTATAACAAGAATGGATAGATTATCCCTTGGATGAAAGACCTGGCTACTTGGTTCATACACTCCCCTATGGAATTCCAAAAAAGTATAATGGCATACGGAGCCAGCACTGTGATTCCAAAATTCGATACCCAACAAAGACACATGATTTTGTTTTATAAAGTACTCATTCGACTAGTAACATCCAACAATGATTTAGTTTTATAAATACGTGCATTGCATTGTATTGTGAGATTCGGTAAGGACTCAGGTTAAAAGTGTATGAGTGAGTATCATCTCATATTATGACATGACATGGTAGAATTTCCATCTTGACTTATATGTTCTTGATTGGAATGGATAATGATTTTTGATTGTTGCATGTGCACATTTTATATGCACTTAGGTTGAGGAGTAGTCTCTGTAGGAGATACTCTATTGAGCATAGCTCACCTTATATGGGAAAACATTTCAGGTGGGGGATAAACGCCGGTGGACGACTCTCATTCGGGGCCTCGAGGATGAAGAGAGGCCGACTTGTGACTTTTAATCCATATTTTGTAAAACATTGTGAAATTTATGTTTTGGACATGTAATCTTTTGAAAAATAATTGTAATAGAACTTGTTTTAACTATATTTGATGTACAAATATATGTTATATGAATTTGGGTAGGTTTGAAATTAATTGGAAATGAAAAACAGAGGAAACAGACAAAACTGGACAAAGTCTACCAGTACAACTTTGTCTAATAGGCAAACCCTATCGGTAGAAATTTTTCAGTAGGCACTACCAGTAGGAATTTTTTGGTAAGCTCACCCTACGGATAGGCTTTCCAAAAATTTGAAATTTTAAAATTGTTTTGCCTTGTTTTTGGACTTTGAGTTCTTTGGTTCCAAGGATATAAATGGACATAAAATAAAGATAAATTGTTATATTTTGGACCCAGTTAGGTCAAATGAAAAAATATGCATGTGTTATATGTGTGGGTAACAATCCCGGTTAAAAGGGATTTTATTAACGTGATGTCGGACTGGGCGACAATCATGGGTATTTTCGCAGATTGACTGATGGTCAACGGTTGACAAAAGACCCCCGATTTTAGGGGCATCACACACAGGGGATTGGCTCACCCGAAAAGGTGTGCTCAAAGAATTGGGTCAGCATCAGTAAAAGCCTATACATCATCCTCTCCAAAGCGTCTAAGCGTTGTGGAACTGTACGAACTGGGACAGGGGTGGAAGGCCCAGAAGTAGACGGCCCAACAGAGGATGGCTTAGGTCCCGAGGCTCTGGTTCTCTCACCCCTATTCCTTGTTGCCCTCTTACTACTATTCGATTTCCCAATAGCGCCATCCTTAGGGGGTAGCAACAATCATGTGCGTAGGCCTTGACCTTGCTGTAGGAGTACATCCTAGTGACAAGATTGGCGAAAGGGAGATTCACCTTTGGCTTTGCAGCCTGAGGGAACTCCTAGATTAATAGAGCCACCTCCATTCTCTTCTCGGTCATGAATGCATGGAGAAGGGTGAGCTTCTCCACATTAGGGTTCTTCTCCGCACCCCGAGGGCTTATATTGTAGTGTAGAATCTTGTTCATGACCCCGTAAGAGTGCTTGAGGCTACCGACTAAAGTTGTTCCTTTGAATTGGATTGGGTCCTCCTAGGTAAGTTTGTACATACTCAAAGAGTGTTTTTCTCTCTTGGACATTGTGCGGGTAGACCGAGGTATTAGGGGGAGGCCTCTAGTATTTCATCAAGGTAGCAATCAAATTCAGGGTCACGTCAAACGTCTTCCCCCTCACATGCGTCCTAAGAATACAACCATCCTCGTCCACCACATTCAACTTCCTATAGAACTCCCTCCACAATGCTAGGTTATACCCGCTAACCGGCTCAAACCAAATCCCAAGCCCATGACCTTCTATGATCCTCACCACTTCGTTATTCGGCCCAAGAGTGGGCCTATCCACAAAATGCTCACAAGTGACATTTTTCTCATCAATCATTTGATTGAGAGCATCACTTCTTTTTTTTTTCCTCCTCTCTCCTCTATCCTTGCTACTAGGGCCCTCCACACTCCTCTTGCGTGAACTAGTGCCCACGGGTTGTGAGGAACCTAGACCCGTGTGTTTGGTTCGGGCTATGAGCATCAATAGTGGCTCAAATGCCATAAATGCCAACAACCACCCCCACAAACATTCAATGGGATCAAAAGAGTCAAGAGATGAAATGGTAATGCGAGCCATTGCAATTGAATCCCAAGCTTTGGGGAAAACCTAAATGAAAATGGACTTTGGGGGAAATAGGAAAACTAGAGTTTTTTAAGAAATACTTCAAATCACAGTGAAATCCAAGTTAAAATCTACCTTAGGTGTAGCGAGTAGTCTTGATGGATGGAAGGTGATCTTTAAGGATTGGAGAGGCTTTGAGAGAGAGAAGAGAGCAAGGGACATTGAGAGTTGTGCAGGAGATGAATAGTTTCCCCAAAAAAATGAACTGAAAACTCTCGCTTTTAGTTTTCTGAGCAAAACCTTCTGGGATTTCGAATCAAATCGTTTCGGAAGGTTGATGCACTGGAAAAATCCTTCTAGAAGGTTAATAACCAAACCTTCCGGAAGGTTTTGCCTTTTTGCAAAAAAAAATCCTATGCTCCAAATCTCATTTCCATTCCAACTTATTTCAACTCCTAAACATTCTAACAACCTATCTATGACATCTACTCTCCTCTACCAAAAACCTGAACCACAAACGTGGACCACAATTGAGTGATCATGCCCAAAGTCATTTATGAAATTGCAATATGATTTAAAATTTTGATGCTTTCAAAATACAAGACACGGATTTCTAAGTTTAACTACCAAAATGAATACCCAAAATGTAAAGCATAGATTCAAATGGTAAAGGCATTCCTAAATCTTCCCAATATCAAAAATTTGAGGAATATTCCCCCATCCCACAAGCATAGGGCTACATGATTACATTCTTCAAATACCCTAACTACGCACACATGAGCATCACCATGGCTTTAAATGCTATTCTAGAGTATGCACCTACACATTCATTTTCAAACTCGTATGTGTGTGTGTGGTGTGAACATGTAATTTAAGCATTTACCCAATGGGATTCACATTCACTTGGCTATCCAAATTTAGCTTCGATGCAAAACTCACCAAGGATTTCTCTCAACAATGAATCACACTAGAAATATTCCTGGCATGCGCTCCATGTGTATATGTGAGATAGAATCTTGTGCACAAAATGAAGTATGCTTAAATATAATCCACAATTTAGGTACATGCACAAAAATGAAATAACCTTGGCATAATCTCATGAAATGAATGTTAGGGAACAAGATGAAAAAATCAACTTCTCATTTCTTTAAGGGCATGCTTTCCCCATGCTTTCTCCAGATCATTTGGGAATTCAAAGGGTTGTAATGAGGCCTTGGGGTGATATTGAGGCAAATGAAATGAAGGATAGAGGATAATTAAGAGGGTTGTTCCGGGTGAATGACCTTTATTTCAAAAAGATCTCACTTTTTATGGGATTTCCAGTCTAACACCACTACTTCACTCTTTATTTCTTTTTCTTTTTTTCCTTAAAATTTTCCTTTTTCTTTGATCATTCTTTCTTCTTTCACCCTTTTTCTCTCCCTTTTCTTGGATTCTTCATTATTTTTCATTCAACATATGAATTCCACATTAATCATCCCTTTGTTGGGTTTCCACATCACCATTCCATTTATTTCATGTTCAATCTTAGTCAGCTCTCAGAACAATTAAGGTGTGACAATTTTTTTTCATTTTGCACTGACTTGGTCAATTGTGTGGCATGGAAACGAATTTTCAACAAGGCTCAATCACAGTACTAGGGATAATATTTTCACAAGAACAAGGATTAAGGATCAAAATAAATCAAAGATGACCTAAGATCATCTCTAGATAAGCATGGGGGAGCATTATACATTTCAAGACAAGTCAATCAACTACCCAAATGCACTCTAACCAAAACAAGTATAATGAGATTATTGAACAGATTTGAATTTAAAAAATTGTTCTTTGAGTAAATGTAAGTTCCCTCCAACAAGGTTTTTGGGACAAAAGCTCTCATGGTTACTTACTCATCTCCACCATTCATGTCAAGCATTAAAATGTGAATCCAATTTGTAAATTGTCAAAATTACACGTTCATGGTGCACTTATGGTTGACTTCAAAAGCAAACAAGTATGTGATACTCTTAGGATAGGATAAACTTCTATAATGTGCTCATGTATTAACAATTCAAAGCGAAGATCATCATATCAGTAATTCCATAACACTTTGAATGGGGAAATATAGGTCAACATTTAGATATTTTTCACAAACAATTTTAAAATTTTCACATATTTCTCAACTATTCTTAAACAAAAATCTATAGGACATGTGAAAGGTAACTTTTGATGAGTACATAATATTGCATATTTAATGGCCTCATTACATGCATTTTTGCTCAAGTTTGCATTTAATTAGTTAGAGTTCGTTAAAATTGTGAATAATGTGAAAATTTTGATGTTGCAAGTAATAATAGAGTAATTAATGACTTTCAGAACCTTGCAACTATATGTGGATGAGTGGTAAATAGATGGACATATTACATGAGGATTTGGAGGCTTAAAAGTGAAAGAAATGAAAGAGGTATCAGTGCTTGGAATATAGGTACCAGCACCCACACCATTCGGTAGTTGTACCTCTGTATTCCCCATTTTTGACCATGATCCACTTCAAATATGAAAAAGTAAAAAAAATTAAAGTTGTAGATCTGAATGTCCTCTGTATTGTGTCAAAATTTCTGTTGAATCAGACAGTTGGATCAAAAGTTATGACAAATTTACAAAAACTGGTCCTGAGCTTGCATCCCCCTAAAGACCTTTCGAAAGGTTTTGCTTCGACCTTCCTGAAGGTTTGACTCAAAAACACCAGACACCTGCAACTCAAACTCCATTTACTTGGGGGTCCCACATATGATTCTCCCACACATCCCCTGACATATTCTGCATATATACATGCCTACCTACACCCTAAAGTCAGCTTTGGAAGATGGAGGATGGGAAAGGAGGAGAGAGAAGGAATGAGGCTTGGTAGGTGCAGGCTATGCTTGCCCTAGCCTGTCCAATGCATCATCTCACCACCCATTGATGGCAGGTCTACACACACAGGTAGAGGAGCCTTATGGACGATAATGCATTAATTCATACACCATTTATTCAGCTTCACACAAGCTTTTGAACGGAAGGAGGCTACCTAAGCTTAGAAGTAGTTTAGAGAAAGAAGTTTCCAATGAAAAAGATAAAGTTCTAGAGAGAGAAATTTAGATTTTTGTATTTTCTTCTCCATTGCAGTTGTAGTAAGCTTTAAATCACATGTAATTTTTACTTCTTGCACTTTAATCTCCTTTATTTCAACTGTATTCAAGTTTAATTACATTTTCTAGCATTTCAAGTTTTACATTTGGGTATTTGCCTTCAATATTTGTATTTTGACTATGAATGCCATTTCTATTGTAGTTTAACTCTTTCCTAGCATTAATACAAGTTCTAAGCTTCATTTCATCTCTATTTTCAGTCCATTTCATCTACATGTCTCTTTTACATTATGAATGCTTTTACTTTAAACATGAGTAGCTAAGTTTTTTGTTGGCTAATCCAAGGGGAACTTCCTCTTGGGTATGCTAAATGAACTCTTCTCCATTCTACCTTGTAGCGTAAAGTACTTGGTTTGACTAGGTAGAATGCATACGCGATTGTGAGCTCTTTATACACCATAGACTTGTCACGGGGTATGCTTGAACCTACACCTCCACATTAGTCCCTCACTTCCTACGAATCAATCAAGCACCGAGGCACCATTGGTAGAATGTTTTGAATTGATTTGGCATTCCCATTAGAATGGCCTCTTCAGATTAGCCAACCTTGTTTTCATTGCAAATTTTATCAAAAACTCTACTCACCAAAACACAAAACTATAAGATTTTACACTTTTCATTTTTCACAAAATCTCCTTCACTACAATTCAACCTTCGTTCACTGAGGAGACGACTTTCGAATACCCATTCCAAGTAAAACACGACACTCAAACGTCTCTATTCACTTGGAGAGCACTTTTGCACACACACACATTTTCATCCACACACGTTTTCCCCATTTCTAGCATCGAACCCGAGGGAGAATGACACTTCCCTATGCATATAAGCCATATAAGTTAGTGTTTGGAGATTAGGGTGAACTCCATCAAACAACTTTCACCACAAAAGTCATCAACAAAAATTTTCACAAAAAATTGGTGTATTATACAAATGGTGCACCTTACCCTACAACTTGATTCATGCATTATCCTCATTGCAATAAAAAGGATATGATATGCAATGAAGGACTTTTAAAAGATAAGTAGGTTTAGAGAACACCTCATATGGAGCTTTTGACAAAATCACCATAATTTGCACATTTAAAGAACTAAAACTACACAAGGATGACAGTAGGTATACAATATAACTTGGAAAGTAAATGACCAAAGAAAATGACTATACACTAAAATCTACATGAACAGTTAATCCTCCAAAAGGTTTGAGTAAATCGGATCCACCAACTCTTCTTCCACCTTTTGACCCTCAAAATCCTCAAAGAATGGTTTAAGTCTTTGGCATTGACCTTGAATGGAGAGTTGAGAATTATACAAGAGCACTTTTTGTCCGGTGATTAGCATAAAAACATGACATATATTTTATGCTAATCAACCCTTTTATACTTACTTTTGTCATGAAATTGGGAAGAGATGTGTTTAATCTCAGCTTTGATGGAGTTTTCTATAAATGTAGGGGAAAAGGCGTAAATGGTTGGAGTTATACCCCCAATGATGTGTTTGAAATCAATAAAGATGAGGGGATGGCTTAAAGGAAGGCTTGGAGGGTGAAGAAACCATAGAGATTCAATGATTTGGGGAGGTTTGGATACCTGCACAAGTAATGTGCAGGCATGCCTGCACCCCCATGCCCCCTTCCAACATTTTATTTTTTTTCTCTCCTCTTCTCCCAAGCCTTCTCTTCCAAATGCAGAGTTTAGGTGTGAAAGAGCGTGTTTGTATGTAGATTATGTCAGAATATTTGTGGGAGAAATAAAGGTGGGCCCTCGAACTTGGTGAAGTTGTATGAGCAAATTTTGGCACTTCTGGGCAAAACCTTCCGATAGAATGATGAAACTTACCAGTAGGTGTTACTCCAGAAGCCCAAACTTACCGGTAAGTTTGGTTTCCTTTTACCGGTTGGTTATAAATGAGATGCTAGCTCAATACCAGTTTTTGTAAATTTGCCACAACTTTTGATCTAATCATTGGATTAAGCTAAAATTTTGACACCAGATAGAGGACATCCAGATCTACAACTTTCATATTTTAAACTTTTTTACATTTGAAGTGTTTCATGGTCAAAATTGGGTAAAACAGAGGTACCAATACCAGATGGTGTGAGTGTAGGTACCAAAAATTAAGTAGGCTTAGATACTGGTGCCTATGACACCAAATACCACTACCTACTTGATTTATTTCACTTTAAAGCCTCCCAATCCTCACATAATTTGTCCATCACTTCACCACTCATTCACACTTAGTTGCAGGGTTTCGAAATCCATCATTTACATTATAATTACCTATAACACCAAAATTTTGACATTATTCATAAATTCGGCTAACTCTAAGTAATTAAATGCAAAGTTGAGTTAGAATGTATGTAATGAGACCATTAAATATGCAATATTATGTGCTCATCACACCCCCAACTTAAGCTTTGCTAGTCCCTAGCAAACTAAATGTAAAAAAAATTAACCAAACACAAATAAACCTATACTAATTCCTCTGTTGCATTTAGCATATGCAACAAGCCTTTAAACCCCTAGGTGATCCCTAATGGACGAGTTTTGTCTCGTGAGATTTCTAGTGAAGGTACCTACAAACTTCTTTTCCTAGTATCCAATATTTAAAGCATATTCCCTTATCTTAACTAGCGATGGGATGTCAACAATAGCTTGTCTAATGCACCCGAACTAATCACACATGAATCACATCATAGCCTTAAATGCTATTCTAGAGTATCTAGCTACACATTTCCTTTGAAAACTCAAGTGTGTGTGTGAAATGAATATGCAATTTAGGCATTTACTCAACAGAATCCACATTCACTTAGCTATCCAAATTCAGCTTTGATGCAAAACTCACTAAGGGTTTCTCTCAACAATGAATCACACATTGGTTATCTTGGCATGCACTCTATGTGTATATGTGAGACAAAATCTTATGCAAAAACCAAAGTATGCTCACATATAATCCAAAAATGAAGTAGATGCATAACAATGAAACAACCTTTGCATAATCTCATGAAAGGAATGCTAGGGCATTAGATAGCAAAATCAACCTTTCCTTTTCTTTAAAAGTTTGCTTTCCCCATGCCTTCTACAGATCATTTAGGAGTCTCACGGGTTGTAATGAGGCCTTGGGTGATATTGAGGCAATTGAAATGAAGGGTATGGATAACAAAGAGGGTTGTTCCTAGTGCATGACATTAATTTCAAAAAGATCTCCCTTTTTTTGGGTGTTTCAGTCTAACACCATCACTTCACTCTTTATTTCTTTTTCTTATTTTCCTTAAAATTTTCCTTTTTCTTTGATCATTTTTTTCCTTTTGCCCCCTTTTTCTCCCTTTTCTTGGATTTTTCATTCTTTTCTATTCAACTCTTTGAGTTTCAACATCATTCATCCTTTTTGTTTGAGTTTCCACCATACTTCCTTCTCTTTTATGATCACTCATACTAAGCTCTATGAACAACCAAGGTGAGGTAGAGTTTATCATTTTGCATTGGCTTGGTCACTTGTGCGGCATGGAAACAAATTTACAATTAAGGCTCAATCACGGCACTAGGGATAAACTTTTCACAAGAAAAAGGTTAAGGCTCAAAGTAAATCTAGGAAGGCGTAAGATCATTTCTAGATAAGTGTGGAGGAGCATTATGCATTTCAAGACAAAGTCAATCAACTACCCAAATTCACCTAACCAAAACAAACATAATGTGATAATTGAACGAATTTGAAATTTGAAAAAATTGTTCCCTGAGTAAATGTAGGTTCCCTCCAACAAGGATTGACATTATAGCTCTCATGGGTACTTATTTCATCTCCACTATGCATGTCAAGCTCTTAAATATGGATCCAATCTATAAATTGCCAGAATTACACATTCAAGGTGCACTATGGTTTAGTTTGAAAGAAAACACATGTAATGCTCAAGCATAGGATAAACTTCTATGGTGTACTAATGTGTTCAATGTTTAAAATAAAGATCAAGCAATCACAACTCCCATAACAATTAGGATAGGGGAATATAGTCCAATATTGGATATTTTTCACCAAAAATTTTCTAAAATTTTCAAAAATGTTTTACATTTCCAACTATTATGTACAAAAAATGGTGGAACATGTAAATGGTGTATCTCACCCCGAACTTGAACCATGCATTGTCTTCAATGCACAAGGAACCATGCAATGAGAAAATTGAAAGTAACATGGAAAATTAGATACAACCCTTTTTTTTTGATAGAAACATTAAATGGAAAATGAAACACACACACAAAAAAACAAAGAAAAACTTGTTTACACTCCCCAACTTATATTCGAACATGATATTGAATAAGATTTGTTATGATGATGCTCAAAATGAATTGAATCCAAATTAGGAAGAGGTAAACAACTTCATGCTAAAATCTATACTACAACATTATGAAAATAAAAGAATAACATTAAAAGAATCTAAATACTATGTACATGAAAACAAAACAAAGAGGGCTCATGTCAATCCGGCTTCAATTCGGATATGAGCTTGTGCACATTGATTTTTTCGATTTTAAAATTTTTTTGTTGTATAAATGTCCTTCCTAACCAATCTATCCAACAATACAAAAGATAATGATTCAAAAATCTCAACCAAACGGAGGTGTAGGCAAGTTTATGCAATTCCAACAATGGAGTATACAAGTTCTCTTTAAATGTTTCTACACTTAACTCCATTTCAATGCCCTCCCCAAGTTGAAAAATGTGAATCTCAACAACACTCTTTGATGGCAAAATGACCTTGGTCTCATTAGCATCATGTGAGACAATATGTCATCAAAATTTTCACAATCTAGAGTGGTGGGAGATTCAACATCAATATACATTCCTTTGAGATGATCATCCTCAATACATTGACTATGCTCAAGATGTTGTTCTTCACCCATATCAATTATAGCATTAGTCAATGCATTAAGGCCATCTCTAATTTCAGAAATTTGTTGGGCTACTTGGGCATTGACTTCCATTTGGCATTGCATAAACTCGTAAAAAATATTTCCAAATCTTGTTAAGTTGAGTCCTCATATGTTGGATAATGGTAAAATTCATTTGGTTGTGTGAGATCAGTTGAAAAATTATAAGGTTCGTTCTCCCAACCATAACTCGGATAACTTGATGTAACATAATGGTCGCGGTAAAAATTTAAGTAGGTGATTAACCCTAATTAAGGCATAATTTAATAGGTAAATTGTGTTAGTTGAATAAAGTAAACTAGTCAAAATAAATCAAATTAGAGTTAGTGTGTGAATAAAGGATAATGCATTAATTGTTGTTCTTTTCAGGGTTTTGAACGTCAAAGCTACAAACTACTAGGGAGCCAATTGTATTAAAGCTACAAACTACTGGGGTGCCAATTAGCAAAGCTCAAAACAAAGGGGGATCAAAGAATTCAAGACCACCTAACAAGACTTTCATGCCACCAAACAAGACTTTTCAAGGCCACCTAACAAGATTCAAAGCCACCTAACAAGACTTTCACCCTCCCTTGTTGCCTATAAATACCACCCCTTAGGACTTGTAAAGCATTCATCTTTTGGTAGGGGAAAACCCTCCAAAAGTATTATTGCTTTTCTTATTGCTTATTTATTTTTTCAAGTATTGTTTTCTTTTATTGTATTATTGCTTTCTTTTACTTTAAGTATTGCTTTCTTTTATTGTGTTATTGCTTTCTTTGATTTCTATTGCTTGAGCTTCCTTCTTCCCTTAGAGGAGTGAAACTCTTCCACTTTTCTAGAGTTTTACCAAAGCCGTGAAGGGTGGAACGTGATTCACTCATTCTTTGTCGAAGATCGGCTCCTTGTGTAAAGTGTTTTACTTTGTAACTCCTCTACTTGGAGGGATGAGCATCACTCACTTTTCTTGCTTTAACAAAGCCATGAAGAGTGAGTAGTTTTTCATCCAATCTTTAATAAAAGGTGATTATCCAAAAGTTATATTTATGCATTTTGTTTATGCTTAGCTATAGTTTTTATTTCTTCATAATGTCTTCTTATCATATTGTTGTCTTTATTTTAAGCATGAATAGCTAAATCTCTTAGTTGGCAAAACCAAGAGGAACCTCCACTTGGGTATACCATTTCAACTTATTCTCCTCCCCTCTTTCAGAGTTCAATGGTTCAGTTTGACTGGGTTGAGGGTGGATAACTTGGTGAGTCTTTGATATTTCGTAGGCCTAGTCACGGTTTATGCTTAGATACTCACCAATCTTACCCCTAGTTTCCCAAGAATCAATCGTTCATTTATGCTCTATTGGAGGAGGGTTTCAAGTTTCAAGTTGAGATGGTATTCCTATTGGAGTGACCTCTTGGATTTGCCAACATTTATTTCTCATTTTACTAGCATCAAAACAACTTCACCAAACAACTTCTAATAATCAAAGATTTTACACTTTCAATCTCCCAAAATCACCTTCCCCTCGATTTACTTCCTTCCCCGTGGAAACGACCTTGGAATACCACCAAGTAAAACACGATCCGTGAAAGTTTCCTTGCGCTTGGGGAGCACTTTTGTTCACACATACTCACATTTGAAATCTCATTCATCCACCATTCTGTTGCCCTTTCTTTTGACGTCATATCTAGGAGAGTGACACTCCCCTTCATTCATATACTATACATGCTAAAAGATGATGTTTAGAAGTTAGGAAAAAACAAGGAATTTTTTCAAGCATTTTTTACGCCGTTGCCGGGGAAGGCAAGTGTCAAACCAAGAAGGTGATTTTTGAACGATGAAGGTAAGTCCCATGATCTTTATCATGGGCGGAGGTACGCTATTCTGTGTACATAATCTTGTTTGTGTATAATTTTGTTTGTATATATTTTATTTTATGTGGAGGCAAAACTACCGAAACTGACTTGTTAGACAAAACTTGGCCCCTACCATGAATATTAACCAAAAATAACCCAAGGATGTGGGTGAAAATTTTGATAGTATATGTGCAAATCCAAATGTCCAAAGGGGTGGGGGACCACAAGAACCCCAAATACCCAATCCGAGAATGAATTTTTCCCCTCCCGTGAATAAGGGAAATAATTTTCAAATAGATCCCCTGATGAGGTCAATGAGGGATTTTCTACAACCAACACAAAGCACCACACCATTATGCATCGTCCTTCTAGTCCAAGCTCATCTTTTTATAGTTAAGCCAGGGATGTTGTAACTAATTCCCACGTTCAACGGACTTGAAACTCAAAGCCCCTATTCACACATAAGGGATTTCAAGGAAATAGTTGCAACCTTCCTTCCCAATCATGGGATGGAAGAGATAGCTAGAATGAAATTATTTCCCTTTTCCCTGAAAGACAAGGCAAAAATGTGGCTTATTTCCTTGAGGCCTCAAACCATCACAACGTGGAGCCAAATGAATTTTGAGTTTTTGAACAAATTCTTTTCGGTGCATAAAACCACCGCCCTAAAAAAGCAAATTCAAAACTTTTCAAAAAAGCCCAATGAATAATTCTATCAATGTCAGGAGAGGTACAAGGAATTGTTACAATCCCTTCCACATCATGGCTTAGAACCATGGCAATTGGTGAGTTTCTTTTATGAAGGAATCACACCAGATCATCGACAGTTCATTGACATGATGTGTAATGGAGAGTTTTTGAACAAAAACCCTGATGAGGCCTTGGATTACTTTGATACATTGGCACAAAATGCACAATCAAGAGACATTATAGATGCCACTGATGTACCAAGGTCTTCTCCTCAAAAGAGTGGCCAAACTCAAGGGGGAGGGATTTATGATTTGAGAGACCGGGAAGACTTGTTTTCAAAAATTGCTAAATTGTCAAGGAAAGTTGAGAGTCTTGAAGTCAATAAGAGACATGAGGTGTCTAATGTATCACGAACTGAATAGGGTTGTTCAATTTGCGAATGTATGGAGCATTCCCTATCGGATTGCCCAAACATTCCGACTCTTAAAAAAGCATACCATGAACAAGTCCATGCCTTCAACCAAACAAGGCAATCATTTTCTCCCAATTCGAATACTTACAATCCGGGTTGGAGTAATCACCCAAATTTTAGTTGGAGAAATGAAAACCTCATTCCTCATGGTTCAAGTGCATATGCATCTCCCATGCCTCCCAAGCAAAACCAATACCATGGCTAAGGGCAAGCATCTAGCTCTCAATACCCCCGGACCAATCCACAAGGGTATTTGTCAAACCCACCACCATAGAATTTTTCACCAAATCCACCTCCACAATGTTTTTCTCAAGGACCGTCCAATCCATCCACATACCAACCTCCTCACAAAAAGAATTTGGAGGATATGGTTCATTCCTTCATTCAAAGCCAAACCATCATCAATAACCAAAATGCCACAGCCATCAATGATGTAAGAGCCCAACTCACAAAGTTGACAAACTCCATAGAGGCATCTCAATAAGAAAAGGGGAAGTTCCCCGCTCAACCACAAGAGAACCCTAGGGGTCAACACCTTGTTAAGTCATCGGAACCTTTGAGAGAGAGTTGCAAGAAACTCAAACCTGTCACCACCCTCCGCAGTGGTAAAGAAATTGACAAAACCATTTTGCCAATGGTCTCACCCAAGACCACATTGCCAAAAGAAAAAGATCTCTTAGGTGACGCTGACAAGAGTGAGGTGACTGAAGACAAAGAAAGAGAGGTTGTTGAGAAAGAAAAATTAATTGATGATTGTGTGTCTATTCCTCCCATGCCTGCCCCTTTCCCAAGTCGTTTGAAGCCACCTGTCAAGGTGGCTAATTATGCTAATATTTTGGAAATATTTAAGCAGGTGAAGATTAATATTCCACTCCTCGATGACATCAAGCAAATTCCATCATGTGCTAAGATTTTGAAGGACTTATGCACGGTGAAGAGGAAACTAAATGTCCACAAGAAATCATTCCTCACCGAGTAAGTGAGCTCAATATTGAGGACCAACACTCCTCCTAAATTCAAAGACCCCGGTTGTCTAACCATAGCCATCAACATTGGAAATTATCGAGTGGAGCAAACACTCCTCAAGTTGGGGGCAAGTGTGAATCTTCTCCCCTACTAGGTGTACCAATAGCTGTAGCTTGAGGAGTTGAAGCCCACCTCAATCATGATTCAATTGGTGGATCATAGTATCCGTACACCAAGGGGAGTAGTTGAGGATGTCTTAGTTCAAATTGATAAATTTTACTTCCCTATCGATTTCATTGTGTTTGATACACACCCTGCTACAAACCTTAGCTCCCAAATTTTCGTAATACTTGGAAGACCCTTCCTTGCTACATCTAATGCCGTTATAAATTGTAGGAACGATCTAATGAAATTGGAATTTGGGAATATGACAGTGGAGCACAATGTATTCAACTTGGCAAAGCAACCGGGTGATGATGAGGAAGTAAGTGAGGTCAATAGAATCGACACTTTGGTTGAGGAGCACTTGGAGTTGGAGGAGATATTGAAATTCAAGGAAGAAGGAATTGTGGATCTTGAGAATTATGATGAGCAAGAGGAGGTAAAAGATTTGAAAGGGATGAAAAGGTGGATCCCTACATTCGAAGAGTTACCCCATCGAGAAAAGAAAATTTTTTTGTCGGATGAGCAAAAGCCCAACTTGGAGTTAAAGCCTTTGCCCACCCATTTGAAGTACGCCTATCTTGGAGAATGTGAAACATTTTCGGTGGTCATTAGCTCTACATTGAACATGGAACAAGAAAAAGAACTCTTGGAGGTATTGACAAAACATAAAGGAGCAATTGGGTGGACCATTGCGGATATCGAGGGGATAAGCCCTCTCATTTGCACCCACTACATATATCTTGAGGAGGATTCCTAACCTTCTCGACAACCACAAAGGCGGTTGAATCCCATAATGAAGGAGGTGGTGAGGGATGAGGTTCTGAAACTACTTCATGTGGAGATCATTTTTCCAATTGCCGATAGTAAGTGGGTTAGCTCCACGCAAGTAGTACCTAAGAAATTCAGAGTTACGGTGGTTGAGAATGATGAGAATGAGCTTATACCTACAAGAGTAATCACCAGATGAAGGGTGTGCATTGATTACCGAAAGCTGAACGCTTGCACAAGAAAAGACCACTTCTCATTGCCATTCCTCGATCAAGTTCTAGAACGCGTAGCGGGGCATCTATTCTACTATTTTTTAGATGGATACTCTAGCTACATTCAGATTGAGATTGATTTGGAGGATCAAGAGAAGAACACTTTCACGTGCCCCTATGGTATCTTTGCCTACCGCCGCATGCCATTTGGACTGTGCAATGCTCCGGGGACTTTTACACACTATATGATGGAAATTTTCAGTGACATGGTGGAAAAGATAGTGGAGGTCTTTATGGATGACTTTTCGGTGTTTGGGGATTCATTCGAGGGATGTTTGACAAACTTGGAGAAAGTTCTAACAAGATGTGAGTAGAAGAATCTAGTCTTGAATTGGGAAAAGTGTCACTTTATGGTGATGGAAGGAATTGTGCTTGGTCATATAGTTTCGGCAAGGGGTATTGAAGTCAATAAATCCAAGGTGGAGGCCATCTCCAACCTCCCCACGCCAAGAGCCATCAAAGGCATCCGGTCATTTTTGGGCCATGTAGGTTTCTATCGTCGATTCATAAAGAATTTCAGTGCATTGGCCCGACCCTTGACCAACCTGCTATCTAAGGAGGTCCCATTTGAGTGGTCGGATGATTGTGAGGCATCCTTTAAAAAACTTAAAAGCATGCTAGTCACACCTCCGATCATGCGACCACCCAATTGGGATCTACCTTTTGAGCTCATGTGCGACGCGAGTGATTACGCGATCAGCGCAGTGCTCGGTCAGAGGGAGAAAACTAGACCATATGTTATACAATATGATAGTAAAACACTTAATGAGGCTCAAATGAATTACACTACCACTGAGAAAGAATTGCTAGAAGTAGTGTTTGCCTTAGATAAATTTCGTGCTTGCATCATTGGTTCGCCCATTGTTGTCTTTACTGATCACTCTACTTTAAAGTATTTATTGTCTAAGCAGGATGCAAAACTGAGACTCATTAGGCGGATACTCCTCCTACAAGAATTTGACTTGATGATCAAGGACAAGAAAGGAGTTGAGAATGTGGTGGCAGATCATTTATCCCGTCTTATGGTGCAAGAGGCTGATGAGCACATTCCTATCCCTGACGAGTATTTGCTGTCAATTCATTCTGTATGTCCTTGGTATGCTGATATATGTAACTATCTTGCAACATGACATATACCACCGTAATGGAATCTAGAAGATCGAAAACGATTTATGGCAGATGTGAAGTACTTCTACTTCGACAACCCGTATTTGTTCAAGTACTACCCCGACCAAATCATGAGGAGATGCGTACCTGAAAATGAACAGTGGGACGTCCTTGCATTTTTCCATTCACAAGCTTGCGGTGGACATTTCTCAGTGAAAAAGACTTTGGCCAAAATTCTTCAATCAGGTTTTTACTGGCTCTCTCTTATCAAAGATTGTGTTTTGTTTTGTAAGGGATGCGACACATGCCAACGGTTGGGTAGTGTGACCCAAAGAAACATGATGCCCCTTCCACTAATACTTGTCATAGAAATATTCGACTGTTGGGGCATCGACTTCATGGGTCCTTTCCGTATGTCATTTGGTTATTTGTACATCCTCCTAGCAATGGACTATGTGTCCAAATGGGTGGAGGCTATCCCAACCAAAACTAATGACTACCGGGTTGTAGTCAAGTTTCTCAAGGAGAACATCTTTTCGAGGTTTGGGATGCCTCATTCAATAATAAGTGATGGTGGATCACATTTCTGTAATAGGCCATTTGCATCTCTAATGTTCAAATATGGCATCACTCACAAAGTATCTATTGCCTATCACCCACAAATAAATGGCCAAGTCGAGCTAGCCAATAGGGAGATCAAGAACATTCTAGAAAAAATGGTTAACCCAAACAGGAAGGATTGGTCCGATAGATTGACCGATGCCCTCTGGGTATACCGCACTGCCTTTAAAACTATTTTTGGCATGTCTCCCTACCGGCTTGTCTATGAAAAGGCTTGTCACCTGCCAGTCGAAATGGAACACAAGGCCTATTGGGCCACTAAGACTTTAAATTTTAATTGAGAATGGCCGGTGATCGTAGGAAGTTAGAGCTGAATGAGTTGGAAGAGATTCGACGAGATGCGTATGAGAGCTCTAAAATCTCAAAAGAAAGGGCAAAAATCTTTCATGATAATTCAATCGTGAGGAAATCATTTGAGCCCGGGCAAAAAGTATTCTTATACAATTCTCGCCTCTCCATTTTCCAAGGCAAACTCCGATCATGTTGGGATGACCCCTATCTTGTCAAGGTGGCCTACCCCAACAGAGTTGTGGATGTCCAAAACCCCGAAAATGGCCAGACATTCAAGGTCAATGGCCAAAGACTTAAGCCATTTTTTGGGGGCCTTGAAGAACAAGTGGTGGAGGAGAATTTGATGGATCCGATATACCCGAAAGTTGTGGAGGAATAATTAATTTTTTTTCTGCTTTTCAATGTACAGGCTTTTATTTACTTAATTTATTTTTATTCCATGTTAATTATGTTCTTTTGTCGTATAGTTTTGTTCTTCTTAGTCGCAGATATTGGTGTTTTTGTCAAAGTTCAAGTGCGAGGTGTTCTCTAACCCTACTAATCTTTTTACTGTCCGTCATTGAATATCATACATTTTTTTTTCATTGAGGACAATGCATGAATCAAGTTGGGGGGGGGGGTGAGATTGCACTATTTGCATCTCACACCAATGTTTGTGAGAATATTCCGTGCGGATATTTGCATCTACCGACACTCGCGCTTGCCGACACTAAAAAAAAAAAAGAAATATTCCACGCAAATATGCGGCTGCCGACACTCAAAAAATAAATAAATAAATAAAATAAAAATAAAATGGGATGCCTTTATAAGGTTTTCAAAACAAATTCTCTCATCCACCGGTGATTGGTCTCCCCTTCTTCTTCCCTTCTTTTTCTTCTTTTTCCTCTTTTCTTCTTCTTCATTCTCTCTATTCTCTGTTAAAACAATCCAACCCCTACAAATCCATGACCATATACGCCGACAACCCAGTCCTTTGTTTAATAATTTGCCTTATATGTTTGTATTTGTTCATGGGTGCTCTTTTTCTGCTCACACTTAGGGTGATGGGTTTCTAGCCTAACCCAAATCTCCCTTGAGTTGGTTAATTGTTGTGTTTTATTTGTTGGTTTCGGCAGCTAAACAGATCTCTACACCTACTGCCTTTCCCTCTTTCTTCGTCTTCTTCTTCTTCTTATTTCGTTGTGATATTCTCTATAACACAACCCAACTCCCAACAATCTCATGACCATATTCCCCGAAAACCTAGTCATTTGTCTCATGATCGGCATTTGTTTACTCTATTTGTACATGACTCTTCTTCTTCTGTCTGCATTTAAAATCAAGGGTTTTCGTCCAAGCGAAAACCTAGATCTGCGTAGAGAAAATTAATTTGTGTATTTTCTTTATAGGTTTCGACAGTTGAACAGATCTCTACCCTACAACTTGATCTCCAAACTCCACACATTGGTAAATTTGAAACATTGGGGACAATGTTCGGTTTAGGTTGGGGGTGTGATCTACGATTCCAATTTGTTATAGTTTCATTTGTTATAGTTTTGTATTTAAAAAAAAAAAGAAGATTGTTCTGGATTGCGTATTTTTATAGCATTTTCGCTTATATTTCATGATCACATCAAATGCAGCTTCAATCGTCTTAGTGAGTCTTAAAGCATGGATGTTAAAATTTTTTGGTTTAGTTTGGGAGTCTTGCGCACATTTCCATCTGATGTGCATACTGTGATCATGAGAAAAACATGAGTAGTCAGAAAAATTGAAATCCGAGAAGCACAAGCAAAACCATTGTGTGGTAGAAGTACTTTTGCTAAACGTCGTCGTGCCAAACAGCTAGGTGCTTGTAAATAATGTGACAGGTGTTTTCACATGAAAAAATACAATCAGTGTTCTGAACCAATTTCGGATCGTGTAACTGATCAATTAAACTGGATAGTGTATGGGCAAAGTAAGAATTTTCCTGACACGCCATCTTATACCAGTCCGGGACTTACACGTTATATGCGAGAAGAAGTGGGAAGGGTCACTAATAATGACATAGACACAAGCGATGACTCGGATTAAATTTTGAATAATAATGACAAAGCTGTGGAAAAATGTGTTTTGGGAATTAAGGTTAATGGTCCGAATTTTTTTGTGTAAATATTTGTTTATGTACAAAGTCTTTTTGTTGAAACAAAGATGTGGGCCGAGTAAGGATTGTCCTAAAATTTCAACCTGTAGCGTAGGTAGGAACTTATCCTAAGACGCCATAGTTTTCCAAGTTCAATGTGTGCATTTAGTTTTTTTTTTTTCAATTTTCATAGATAAATGTGTATGTAAATAACTTTGATTTTTATTCGTGTGAAAAAAAAAAGCCGCATTTCTTGAAAAATGATATTTTCTCTATGCTTAAATGTCAAATGTACATTAGTTTTCTTAAGGTACAGAATTCGAAAATAGAATTATAATATAACTGACATTCTTTGGAAACCAGACATAACCAGTGGAGATAACGAAGAATATCATGGTAAGTTTTGAGCCTTGCGATGCTTTCTGAGAGACAATCAACATTTACTAAAGTAAGCTCTTTCACTTTCAATTGTTGAATAATCTCATTAAACTTGCTTTGATTAAATGCAACTAAAGTAATCTATTGACATATCCCATAGGAAACCTTTGCATGCGACATATACATAGGCACATACTTGAGAAAGGATTTTAGGCCATCTTTGAGTTGATTTTGCGCCTTAGTCTTTGCTTCTACGAAATTATATCCCTAGTTAGCCATGTTTAAGCCTTCAATGAATGAGGATTTTTTTTCGAAAAAAACCCATATGATAACCGAGCCACAAGAAAATACACTTAATATGCTATCCATTTTTTTGCACCCTCTTATAAATCGGTATGACATAGAAAGACAAGAAAAACAGAAAAGAAGATGGTGGCTACTGTTCAATGAAGAATTGGTGGAAAAAAAAAATAGGGCATTGCCAAGAAAGTGAAAAATGTGAAAAAATGAAAGAAAGAAATACCATTTCTAGGCAAAAGATCGAAAAGCAAGAAAGAGGTGTGCTACAACACATGAAAAAGGGGATAGCTTTTGAATACCATTGACGTCATTTTGTTAGCCACTAACCTCTGGCCACATTACAACCTATACAAAGTCCTAATTGATCTCAAGTCTAATGCATGTGTGTGTTGTTAACCGAAAACTGGGGTATGTTAAATAGTATTTCTTTAATTGCATTGATATTCTTCCATGAGATTATGCCAAGAAACATGATTAGTCTACTTTCTTAAGACTTTCACTCCCTTTCTAACTGTGCATGTGATTCTTCGATTGACCATCCTCTGATCACATGCCCTTTGAGAGACAAGTCACTATAATCGGAGTGAATTTTTTTGTTGAGAGCATTCTAAGAGAGGTTTGAGACATCAAAGCTATCCATGGAAGGTGATAAAGTGGAATATTTGTTATATAACAATTCTTGCTACTAGAATGATCATTCCTACTACACAGGGAATTCCAAATACCAATGTAACAAGTGTTTATTTTTGTATAGAGTATGTACCAATGATAGAGAAGTGTTCGGAAAACAATTCAAAATTAAGGGATGTGTATCTCAACGATTATGTTGCTAACTCATTCTGATCTTACATATACACATATTTTAATTGGAGTTTGTAGGTAGCTTCATTAGAAACCTTTACGAGACAAAACTCATCCACTAGGGATCACCTATGGGTTTAACGGCTTGTTGCATATGCTAAATGCAATCGTATTATCTACGAAAGTGATTTTATTTTGTTATGTTGTTATTTATTACAAGGGACTAGTAATGTTTAGGTTGGGGGTGTGATTAACCCTAATTAAGGCATAATTTAATAGGTAAATTGTGTTAGTTGAATAATGTAAAATAGTCAAAATAAATCAAATTAGAGTTAGTGTGTGAATAAAGGATAATGCATTAATTGTTGTTCATTTCAGGGTTTTGTACGTCAAAGCTATAAACTACTGGGGTGCCAATTATCAAAGCTCAAAACAAAGGGGAATCAAAGAATTCAAGGCCACCTAATAAGACTTTCATTCCACCTAACAAGGTTCAAGGCCACCTAACAAGACTTCCATGCCACCAAACAAGACTTTTCAAGGCCACCTAACAAGATGCAAAGCCACCTAACAAGACTTTCACCCTCCTTTGTTGTCTATAAATACCACCCCTTAGGACTTGTAAAGCATTCATTTTTTGGTAGTGGAAAACCCTCCAAAAGTATTATTGCTTTTCTTATTACTTATTGCTTTCTTTAAGTATTGCTTTCTTTTATTGTATTATTGCTTTATTTTACTTTAAGTATTGCTTTCTTTTATTGTGTTATTGCTTTCTTTTATTTTTATTGCTTGAGCTTCCTTCTTCCCTTAGAGGAGTGAAACTCTTCCACTTTTCTAGAGTTTTACCAAAGCCGTGAAGGGTGGAACGTGATTCACTCATTCTTTGTCGAAGATCGGCTCCTTGTGTAAAGTGTTTTACTTTGTAACTCCTCTACTTGGAGGGATGAGCATCACTCACTTTTCTAGCTTTAACAAAGCCATGAAGAGTGAGTAGTTTCTCATCCAATCTTTAGTAAGAGGTGATTATCTATAAGTTATATTTATGCATTTTGTTTATGCTTAGCTCTAGTCTTTATTTCTTCATAATGTCTTCTCATCATATTGTTGTCTTTATTTTAAGCATGAATAGCTAAATCTCTTAGTTGGCAAAACCAAGAGGAACCTTCACTTGGGTATACCATTTCAACTCATTCTCCTCCCCTCTTTCAGAGTTCAATGGTTCAGTTTGACTGGGTTGAGGGTGGATAACTTGGTGAGTCTTTGATATTTCGTAGGCCTAGTCACGGTTTATGCTTAGATACTCACCAATCTTACCCCTAGCTTCCCACGAATCAATCGTTCATTGATACTCTTTGGATGAGGGTTTCGAGTTGAGACGGTATTCCTATTGGAGTGACCTCTTGGATTTGCCAACATTTGTTTCTCATTTTACTAGCATCAAAACAACTTCACCAAACAACTTCCAACAATCAAAGATTTTACACTTTCTTTCTCCCAAAATCACCTTCCCCTCGGTTTACTTCCTTCCCCGTGGAAACGACCTTGGAATACCACCAAGTAAAACACAATCCGTAAAAGTCTCCTTACGCTTGGGGAGCACTTTTGTTCACACATACTCACATTTGAAATCTCATTCATCCACCATTCTGTTGCCCTTTCTTTTGACATCATCCCTAGGAGAGTGACGCTCCCCTTCATTCATATATTATACATGCTAAAAGATGATGTTTAGAGGTTAGGAAACAACAAGTAATTTTCTCAAGCAGTAGGCCAAAACTGAATTTAAACCTTCGCATGCAAAGTCTTAAACCAGATAATTATTGGGGCACTCACTAGTGATGTGCCCATACTTATCACAAATCTCACACACTTTTTTAAATTTGGGGCATGTAATACATTATCATAAAAATTAGGAGATATAATCACAAACACAAACTAAAACAAACTATTTATAAATTAGACGACATACCTTGGCCCGTGATGAAAATCACGAGACTTACCTAAATCACCTTTGAACTTGACGCTTAACCTTCCCCCGCAACGGCTCCAAAAATGCTTGATGATTTTCATTGTATTCCCGAATCTCAGCACATCATCCCTCAATGTGTATAGTGTATGTATGGAGGAGAGTGTCACTCTCCCTTGGAATGAAGTCAAAAGAAAGGGCAACAAAATAATGGTGGAAAAAAAATGTAAAATATGTGTGTGTGAACAAAAGTGCTTCCCAAGCACAGAGGAACTTTTGCGTGTTGTGTTTTACTTGGAATGAGTATTCCAAGGTCATCTCCTCAGGGAAGGAAGGGAATTATATGAAGGTGATTTTGTAAAAATGGAAAAGTGTAAAATCTTTTGAGTTTTGATGAATTGTGTTTTTGATGAAAATGAAATAAAAAAAGTGTGGGCTAATCCGAAGGGTTCACTCCAATGGGAATGCCAAGTGAACTTGAAACCTTCCTCCAATAAAGCATAGATGTTTGATTAATTCGAGGGAAGCGAGGGACGAGATGGAATTAAGGATCTAAGCAGAACCCGTGACAAGTTTACGGGATATCAAAGACTCACAATCCCGTCCACAGTCAACATAGTCAAACAAAACTGTCGTACTCTGAAAGGAGAAAAGAAAATGAGATGATTTAGCACACCCAAGAGGAATTCTCCCTTGGATTAGCCAACTAAAAATCTAGCTAATAATACTAAACGCAAGAACCAACCAAATGTAAAGAGACATATAAATTAAATGGACTGAAAATAGAGATGAAATGAAACTTAGAATAAAGCCTTGAACTTGCATTAATTCTAGGAGAAAGCAAACTATCAAGAGAAATTTATTTCATAACCAAAATCAAATCTTAAAGACAATACCCAGTTAAAATTGGAAAAGTTGTAGAGAGACCTAGCTGTAGAAATGGACAATGCAAGAACATGAATATAAACTAGATTACACTTGAAATAAAAGAGATTACAATGTAAGAAATAAAGATTACAAGTAGAATGTAATTTACAACAAGTGAAATGGGTAAAGAAAATGTCAAAATCTAAGTTTTCTCTCTCTACACTACTCCTAAGCTTAGGTAGCCTCCTCCTTCAAAGCTTGTGAAATTGGTGTATATATATGTCTTCCTTTTCGTCCATAGGGCTCCCTTGGGTCATTGTTGTAGAGATTCAATGATTTGGGGAGGTTTGGATACCTGCACCCCCCATGCCCCCTTCCAACAACTCTCTTTCTCTCTCCTCTTCTCCCATGCCTTCTTTTTCAAATGCAGAGTTTAGGTGTGTAAGACCATGGTTGTATGTAGATTACGTTAGAATATGTGTGGGAGAAGCAAAGGTGGGCCCCCCGAAGTTGGTGGAGTCGTATGAGCACGTTCTGGCACTTCTGGGCAAAACCTACTAGTAGAATGATGAAACCTACCAGTAGGTTTTTTTGTATAGTAGGCAAAACCAACCTGTAGGTTTGGTTTCCTTCTACTGGTAGATCATAAATGAGATGCTAGCTCATGGCCAGTTTTAGTAAATTTGCCATAACTTTTGATCTAACATTTGGATTGAAATGAATTTTTGCATACGATATAGGACATCCAAATCTACAACTTTTATGTTTTGAACTTTTTCAGATCTAAAGTGGATCATGGTAAAAATATGGTAAAACAAATGTATCAATACCGAATGGTGCGGGTGCCAGTACCAAAAATCAAGTAGGCTTAGATACTTGCGCCTATGATACCAAATACCACTACCTACTTGATTTACTTCACTTTAAAGCCTCTCAATCCTCATATAATGTGTCCATCACTTCACCACTCAATAACACTTAGTTGCAGGGTTCCAAAATTCATCATTTACGCTATAATTATCTGCAACATCAAAATTTCCACATTATTCATAAATTCGGCTAGCTCTAAGTAATTAAATGAAAAGTTGAGTTAGAATGCATGTAATGCAGCCGTTAAATATGCAATATTATATGCTCATCAATCTTCATTTTGAACTTTGAACACATGAGTACACTAAAGAAGTTTATCATATGCCTAAGTATCACATATGTGGTTTCTTTTGAACTCAACCATAGTACACCTTGAATGTGTAATTTTTACAATTTACTAATTGGATCCACATTTTAGAGCTTTACATGCATACTGAAAATGAAATAAGTACCCATGTGAGCTTTAGTGTCAATCCTTGTTGGAGGGAACTTACATTTACTCAAGTAACATTTTTTTCAAATTCCAAATGTGTTCAATAATCTCAATATGCTTGTTTTGGTTAGGTGCATTTGGGTAGTTGAATGACTTTGTCTTGAAATGTACGATGCGCCCCTATGCTTAACTAGAGATAATCTTAGGCCATTTTTGATTTCTTTGAGTCTTAGCCATTTTCTTGTAAAATTCTATCCCTAATGCCATGTTTGACCCTTGTTGAAAATTCATTTCCATGCCACACAAGTGACCAAGCTAGTGCAAAAAATAAAAATTTACAAAACCTTGGTTGTCCTAAGAGCTGACCATGATTGAACATGAAAGAAAAGGAATGGTGATGTGGAAACCCAACAAAGGGATGAATGATGTTGAATTCAAATATTGAATAAAAATGAATAAAAGATCCAAGAAAAAGGAGGGAGAAAGAAGAAAGAATGATCAAAGAAAAAGGAAAATGTTAAGGAAAATAAAGAAAAGAAACAAAGAGTGTGGTGATGGTATTAGACTGAAAAGCCCATGAAAGGGAGATGTGTTGAAACAAAAGCCATTCACTCAGAACAACCATCTTTGCTATCCTATATTCTTCATTTCATTTGCCTCACTATAACCCTTGAAAGTCCTAATTGATGTAGAGGAAGCATGGGGATAGCATACTTCAAAAGGAAAAAAAAATTGATTTAACTACCTAATGCCTTAGCATTCCTCTCATGAGATTATGCCAAGGTTGTTTCATTTGTATACATGTGCTTCATTTTTTGATTATATGTGAGCATTTTGGTTAGTGTATAAGATTCTATCTCACATATACACATGGAGAGCATGCCAGGATAACCATAGTGTGATTCATTGTTGAGAGACACCCTTGGTGAGTTTAGATCGAAGCTTAATTTGGATAGCTAAAATGAATGTGAACTCCATTGTGTAAATGTTTAAATTACATGTCCATTTCACATGCACACAAGTTTGAAAATGAATGTGAATGTGGATACTCTAGAATAGCATTTGAGGCTATGATGTGATTCATGTGTGATTAGTTCGGGTGTATTGGACAAAGCTATTATTGACATCCTAGTGCTAGCAAGGATAAGGGCATATGTTTCAATTGTTGGATATGAGGAAAAGAAGTTTGTAGATACCTTCACTAGAAACCTTCACAAAACAAAAATCAGCAACTAGGGATCACCTAGGGGTTTAAAGGCTTGTTGTATATGGTAAATGCAGCAGTGGAATTACAATACGTTTACGTTTGTTTGACTAATTTTTTACATTTAGTTTGCTAGGGACTAGAAAATCTTAAGTTGGGGGGGTGTGATGAGGACATAATATTGCATATTTGACGACCTCATTACATTTATTTTAACTTAACTTTTCATTTAATTACTTAGAGTTAGGTGAAGTTGTGAATAATGTGGAAATTTTGATGTTGCAAGTAATTATAGCGCAAATGATGGCTTTCAAAATCCTGCAACTAAGTGTGAATGAGTAGTGAAGAGATGGACACATTACATGAGGATTGGGAGGCTTGGAAGGTGAAAAAACCAAGAAAAATGTATTTTTGGATGAAAACCTTCCAGAAGGTTTGGCTATAAACCTTCTGAAGGTTTAGCCCACTACTTTCCCTATTTTTGACACAGTACCTCTATTTTTCCCATTTTTTACCATGATTTACTTCAAATCTGAAAAAAGTAAAAAATATAAAAGTTGTAGATCTAGATGTCCTCTATATTGTGTTAAAATTTCAGCTCAGTCGAACAGTTATATCAAGCGTTATGACAATGTTACAAAAATTGGTCTTGAGATGGCACCTTCTGGAAGACCTTCTAGAAAGTTTAGCCTACTAGAATGAACCATCTGGAAGGTTTACATCAACCTTCTGAAAGTTTTTGCTCAGAATGCACAGAAAATTTGCAACCCATGCTCCACTTTCTTGAAGTCACACCTATAATTCTCCAACTTGTCTCCTGACATCCCTTACACATCTACATCCCTCCCCACACCCATGCTTAGACTTTGCAGGCTTAAGCATTAATAAGGAGGAGAGAGAAAAGGTAAGCCTAGGAAGCGCAGGCTAGGCCTGTCCTAGCCTACTCAATGCCATCAACTCAGCCTCCTATGGATGGGAGGCCATGCACATAGGCTATGGGGACCTCCATGGATGAAATTGCAGATGTCTTACACCATATATTCAGTATTCACATAAGTTTTTCAGGAGAGGCTACCTAAGCTTAGAAAACTCAATGAAGACGATGAAGTTTTAGCTTAGATTTTTGCATTTCTTCCACTCATTTCACTTGTAATCTTAAGTAAGACTTGTGTAAACTTTATTTATTGTCTTTAATGTCATTTATTTCCAGTACATTTCAAGCTTAGTTGAGTATCTGAGTTTCTACTATTGTTGTATTTAAGTTTTTGTCATTTCAAGCTTTTAAATTTGGTATTGAATATTTTTCTTCATAGTTTAAGATTTTTTGCATTAAGTTAAGTTCCAATCTTCATTTCTCCATCATGTCTCTTTACATTATCCATGTCTTTTCCTTTATTCATGAATAGCTAAGCTCTAAGTTGGCTAATCTAAGGGAGTATTCCTCTTGGGTGTGCTAAATCAACTCTTGTTCTTCCCTCATTGTAGTGTACGTTGATTCGATTTAACTAGGTTAAGTGTGGGCATGGTTATAAGTTCTTGATACACCGTAGACTTGTCATAGGGTATGCTTGAATCCTCACCTTCATTTTGGTCCCGCACTTCCTACGAATCAATTGAGCATCTAGGCACCATTGAAGGAAGGTCTTGAGTTGATTTGGCATTCCTATTGGAATGAACTCTTCAGATTAGCCAACACTTGTTTCCATTTCAAATTCCATCAAAATACAATCACAAACCAAACTCAAAAACCAAAAGATTTTTACACTTTTTTCTTTTTCACAAATTATCACCTTCAACACGATTCACCTCCTTCCCTGAGAAGACGACCTTGGAATATGATTTCCAAGTAAAACATGACACTCAAAAGTCTCCCTATGCTTTGGGAGAACTTTTGTTCACGCACACACATTTCATTCCACACACTCATTTTTCACTTTTCTTGCATCAGACCCAAGTGAGAGAGACACTCACCCACATATAAGCCATATATACATTGTCCAAGTTGGTGTTTGGAGATAGGGAATACAACGGAACCATTCAAGCATTTTTGGCGCCGTTACCGGAGAAGGTTAAGCATCGCGTTTGAAGGTGATTTTGGACGGCATAGGTAAGTCTCGTGATTTTTATCATGGGTTAACATATGTCGTCTCATTTGTAAATAGTTTGTTGTAGTTTGTGTTTTGTCTTGTATTTTCTAATTTTGATGAAAATGTGTTAAATGCCCCTTATTTTGAAAACGTGTGCGAGATTTGTGATAAGTATGGACACATCACTAGTGAGTGCCCAATAAATTTTATAGTTCAAGTCTTTGCATGAGAAGGTTCAAATTCAATTTTGGCCACCGAAAACTTTTACCCTGTGACACCTCAAAAATCGGGGTCCTTAATTTAACAAAATTTGGGCAAAGTCTCCTTTGTATGGGGAGCTCTACCCAAAACCTAACATGTACAATATATATTAACACGACCCATTAGATGCCCGATATAACACAATGACCGCACCAGGTCCATTTATGAGTAAACATTTACCACACCGGGTCCATTCATCCATACTCATATAAAAACATGCATGGTTATATTTAAAATAGTCCATATGAGTTCAATTACATCTCTCTTACATAAAATTACCTGTCAAAACTAGTTTGCTCCAAAATTTTTACAAAAGGAGTTATAAAAGTCACAAGTTGTCTTTCTTCACCCTTGCGGTCCCGAATGAGAGCCGTCCACCGGTGTGTATCCCGCACTTGAAATATTTTTTCGTATAGGGTGAGCCACGCCCAGTAGAGTAATTCCTACAGAGGCTACTCCCCACCTAAGTGCATATGAAATTTGCACATGCAACAATCCACAACCAATATCTATTCCAACAAGAACATGTAGTTCAATGTGAAAATTCTACCATGTCATATCATGATATGAGATGATACTCACTCATGTACTTTAACTCGAGTCCTCAGCAACTCCCACAACACAATGCAATGCAAATGTGTAAAACATTTGTCATTGATGAAATACATCCAATGATCGTTTTTGAAATACAAGTCATTGTGTTTATAAAACCAATTTATTGTTTGATGTTTCCCATCGAATGAATACTTTATAAAACAAGTCTTAGCTACACTAGCCAAGACTCCCCGTGTCTTCCAGTTGAGTGCATCAGCCACCACATTTGTCTTACCGAGATGGTAATACAAAGTGAAGTCGTAGTCCTCCGGGGGTAAGGCTTGCTAGCCAACCCATCAACTGCCCATGCCAGCGAGAGTCATACAGTACTTGGGGTAAAACATCATATTTTTCTCCTGGAACTTGAAACAAACACCATCAGCCATATAAGTAGTGACCCTTTTCTGATCACAATCAATGATGATCCGATGTGCCACCAACCAATCCATCCCAAGGATGACATCAAACTCTGACATGTCCATGACCCTAAGGTCCATGGTGAGTAGATCCCCGAGATCTCTAGCTCACAACCCCGACATATCTGATCAACTCTCACTCTAACTCTTAGGGGATAACTCACATGCAATGACGCTTCCATGGTCTCAACCTCTAAGCTCAAGTCTTTCACACAAGATGTAGCAATAAATGAATGCGATGCACCAAAATCAAATAACACTCTAGCCCATAAGCGAGAGAGTAAAAATGTACCCTGTATCATCGACTGATCTGTCGGCTTAGTCTATGGCATCATGGCGTAGACACACCCCTGGGTCCCTGAAGTACCAGTTTGTGAGCCCTGTCCTCGGCCTCGACCCATGCTCTGGCCCATCTGGCCTGCTTGTAGAGTCCCCGCCCGTGGAGTAGTAGGGCCTGTGTAGCACCCTGGAACTAATACTGGCTCCCCTAGCCTGAGGAGTAGAAGTTCTCTGTCTCTTTCCTGAGCTAGAAGAAGAGGATTGACCCTCCTTCTTCTTATCTTTCAAACCCGCCTCCCAGATGTTCCGCGCATCCTCTACCTCTCTCTTAATGGCCATAGCAGTCGCGACCATCAAGTCCAAGTCTTGCGAAAGAAGACCTACAATTTTGCCTCAGATGGACAACTTCAAGCCATCCTCGAACTTCCTTATCTTGGCCATGTCTGTGGCCACATAATCATCGGCAAAATGTGCTAATTCCATGAACTTAGCCACATATTCCATTACTAACATCGTTCCTTGTCTCAAGTCTAAAAACTCCCAGGCCTTTGCATGTCTAGCAGCTGTCGGGAAGTATTTTCCCATGAAGAGTTCCTTGAACTCCACCCATGTCATCACCCCTAAGTCCTTGGAGTCTTTCATCCAATCCTACCACACTTGGGATTCTCCCTCTAGCTGGAATGTAGCTAGGCTTACCTTTGTGGCATCAGAGGTGATCTCCATAGCCCTTAAGATCTTGTCAACCTGTTAGAACCAATGGTCGGCTACCATAGGTTCCACCCCTCCCATAAAGATCGGAGGCTAATGTGCCTTGAAGTTCTGGAGGTGGCTTAAGCCTCCTTCACTCCCACTTGCATTAGCCTGTGCAATGGTAGCAGTTGTAGCAATAGCTTGTGCAATGGTAACCACCGCCGCACTAATAGCCTCCATGAAGGCTTGTTGGTCAAAGGCCGGTGGTGATGGTTGGTTGTTCCGTCCACCCTGACGTCCCCTTCCTCTAGTTGTCATCTATACACACATAAGATAGAAATAGACCAATAACTTAGTATCCCAAAGTTAGGGACCAAAAGTTAAAATTGTAGAATATATTAGATGCCCAAATAGTAAACCGACCCTAAGGTTATATTTTCTAACCGTAGTGTCTCATTCTTATATACATTTAATCACGCATATAATCCCACACCACATAGCACACAACATGTAGCACTTAAAACACATAACATGAAATGAACAATGAATGCAACGGTCTATACCCATTCCCATCAAGCCCTAGGTAAATCATATACCTAAGCTTTGATACCAATCTGTGACACCCCAAAATCCGGGGGTCCTTAATTTAACAAAATTTGGGCAGACTCTCCTTTGTATGGTGAGCTCTACCCAAAATCCAACCTGTACAATATACATTGACACGACCCATCCAAGGCCCGATATAACACAATGACCGCACCGGGTCCATTCATAAGTAAAAATTGACCACATCGGGTCCATTCATCCATACACATATAAAAACATGCATGGTTATATTTAAAACAGTCCATATGAATCCAATTACAGCTCTCTTACATAAAATTACATGTCAAAACTAGTTTGCTCCAAAAGTTTTACTAAAGGAGTTATAAAAGCCACAAGTCAGCTTTCCTCACCCTTGCGGCCCCGAATGAGAGCTGTCCACCAGTGTATGTCCTGCACCTGAAATATTTTTCCATAATAGGGTGAGCCACGCCCAATAGAGTAATTCCTACAGAGGCTACTCCCCACCTAAGTGCATATGAAATGTGCACATGCAGCAATCCACAACCAATATCTATTCCAACAAGAACATGTAGTTCAATGTGAAAATTATACCATGTCATATCATGATATGAGATGATACTCACTCATGCACTTTAACTCGAGTCCTCACCGACTCCCACAACACAATACAATGCAAATGTGTAAAACATTTGTCATTGATGAAATACATCCAATGATCGTTTTTGAAATACAAGTCATTGTGTTTCTAAAACCAATTCATTGTTGGATGTTTTCCATCAAATTAATACTTTATGAGTGTACAAACTAGGTATTTTTATAAACAAAATCATGTGTCTTTGTTTGGTAGCGGAGTTTTGGAATTGCACTACAAGTTCCGCAAACCAATACACTTTTTTGGAATATCATCTCAGGGGAGTGTATGAACCAAGTAGTCAGATCTTGCACCCAATGGAGAGTCTAGCCCTTTTTGCTATACCCGACAAAAGTTTTTTATGTACGCAACCGTGCGACTCAGTAGGATATTCAACCCCACTTTCCCGAGCTCACCCATCAAACACCAAGTATGGTGATTGATCCAACCATGCACTTACACACATATACTCATGGCCATGGATGCATTTCCCCCATGCAAATGCAATGTGATGCACCATTGCTCAATCAATGTCATGCTCAATGTAATGGATGCCAATGAGCCAAATTTAAACCACACATTTCATCATGTATCATGGACAATTATATCATACGCATATAACCTCCAAAAAAACTGATCACAATGTCAATATATTAATACACATATATCAATATTTTTATTTAACAACAACAACCAACCATTTCATTACATAATCAAGCAATAACACCCTGAATCCTCAAGGGATAATGTAAACATATCGCATGCCATAAAACAACCCACATAATATCTCCTAAACAAGCCACATAACGGCCCCAAAATAATTCACAAAATAGCCCCTAAATAAGTCATAAAATAGCCATAAACAAGCCGTAAAACAGCCCCTAGACAAGCAATAAAACATCCCATAAACAAGCCATAAAACAGCCCCTAGACAAGTCGAAAAATAGGCCACAATTTCAACCCAAAATAGTCACAATTTTAGCCCCTTAATAGCCACAATTTCAGCCCCTAAACAGCCACATAACAGCCTTTTAAATCAGCCCAAAAGGTAGGAATAAAACCAAAGTAGGAAGAACCCCCCTCTTGGAGCATAGAAATGAAGGTAGAACCATCAAGAATACCAATACAAGCCAAAAAGTCTTGACTTCCCCAAAATCTCTCCTTAGATCTTTGGTGAAATCCTTTGTTTTTGGTGTGGTTGCGTAGCCCTCATCGCGTAGATGAATTTTAATTCTTCGTCCGAGGAATTTCGACCAACAGAACTCCAGGTATTGAAGAAAAAAGATTGGATTTTCCTCTTGTCTCTCCCTCTTTCTCTCCAATGTTGAAGACACTGGTTTTCAGCAGATTTTTCTGCTGAAAATTAGATATTTTACCCTATTTATAATTTTAAAGACTTGGCCTGAGTCGCGCCACATGTCCCATACTTGTCCAGGTCCGTTTTCGCCCTGAAACGATTAAATTTCGTACCGGTTTAAGCTCAAAATATTTTATATGAACTTTATTTAAATTATTTTCCAAATTTCAAAATTTGAAAAAAAAAATTCATTTTTTGGGGGTCACCCAACACCCGTCACCTCGAAAAACGTAAAAAATCCGACTATCTTAGAATTCGATAAAATTTGACAGGGTAACTAGATTTCGCAATACGAACTCAATGGCGATGTTCGTTGAGTATGCGAGCTCTAGAAACATGAGTATTTTAAATACGCATTATAAGGGCAAGTTACTATTTTGTCTTTTTTCAGAAAAAGTTCAAATTTACCCGGGTTTTACAACCCATACCACTATGTTGCACCGAGTTATTTGAGTTATGGTTGGGAGAATGAACTTTATAGTTTTTCATCTGATCTCACACCACCAAATGAATTTGTCATAATCCAACATATGAGGACTCAACCGAACAAGAACTTGAAAATAAGCTTTACGAGTTTATGCAATGCCGAATGGAAGTCAATGCCCAAGTAGCCCAACAATTTTCTAAAATTAGAAATGACCTTATTCCATTGACTAATGCTATAACGACTATGCATGAAGAACAACATCTTGAGCATAGTCAATGTAGTGAGGATGATCATCTCAATGGAATGCATATTGATGCTGAATCTTCCACCACTCTAGATTGCAAAAAATTTAATGAAGATATTCTATCACATGAGGCTAATGAGCCCAAGGTCATTTTGCCATCAAAGAGTGGTGTTGAGGTTCACATTTCTCAACTTTGGGAGGGCATTGCAGTGGAGTTAAGTGTAGAAACTTTTAAAGAGAAATTGTATACTTCATTGTGGGATTTGCATAAACTTGTGTGCACCTCTGTTTGGTTGAGAATTTTTAATGAATATCTTTTATGTTGTTGGATAGATTGGTTAGCAGAGGCATTTTCACACCAAAAAAATTTTAAAATCAAAAAAATCACTGGGCGTAAGTTCGTTTCTGAATTAAAGCTGGATTGACATAAACCCTTTTTGTTTTATTTTCATGTACATAGTAGTTAGAATTATTTTATTGTTATATTTTCCTTTCATGATGTTGTACTGTAGATTTTAGCATGAAGTTGTTTACCTCTCCTTAATTTGTACTCAATTCATTTTGAGCATCATTATAACAACTCTTATTCAATATCATGTGAGAGTTTAAGTTTGGAGGTTTAAACAAGCATTTTTTTTGTGTTTCATTTTCCTTTTAATGTTTATATCAAAAAAGAAAAAAGGGGGGGGGGTACCTCATTTCCCATGTTACTTTCATTTTTCTCATTGCATGATTCCTTGTGCATTGAGGACAATGCATGGTTCAAGTTGGGGGAAGAGGTGCACCATTTACATGTTCAACCACTTTTTGTACATAATAGTTGAAAATGTGAAAATTTTGAAAATTTTGGTCAATTTTTGTGGAAAATATCTATTATTGAACTATATTTCCCTATCCTAATTGTTATGGGATTGTGATTGCTTGATCTTCATTTTAAACTTTGAACACATGAGTACACTATAGAAGTTTACCCTATGCCTGAGTATCACATATGTGTTTTCTTTTGAACTTAACCATAGTGCACATTGAATGTGTAATTTTGACAATTTACTGATTGAATCCACATTTTAGAGCTTCACATGCATAATGGAGATGAAATAAGTACCCATGTGAGCTTTAGTGTCAATCCTTGTTGGACGGAACTTACATTTACTCAAGCAACAATTTTTGAGATGACCTCAGGCCATTCTGTCTTGATATGTCAACAACTTAAAGCTTAGCACTGGGATGTCAACAATTTTGTCTTGATATGTACAATGTTCCCCCATGATTATCTAGAGATGATCTCAGGCCATTTTTTATTTCTTTGAGCCTTAACCATTTTCTTTTGAAATTTTATCCCTAGTGTCATGTTTGAGCTTTGTTGAAAATTTGTTTCCAAGCCACACAAGTGACCAAGCCAGTGCAAAAAATAAAAATTTACCACACCTTGGTTGTTCTGAGAGCTGACCATGATTGAACATGAAAGATAAAGAATGGTGATGTGGAAACCCAGAAAAGGGATGAATGATGTTGAATTCAAATATTGAATGAAAATGAATGATAGATCCAAGAAAAAGGAGAGAGAAATGAGTGGTGAAAGAAGAAAGAATGATCAAATAAAAAGGAAAATGTTAAGGAAAGGAAAGAAAAGAAACAAAGAGTGTGGTGATGGTATTAGACTGAAAAGCCAATGAAAAGGAAGATGTGTTGAAACAAAAGTCATTCACTCGGAACAACCGTCTTTGCTATCTTATATCCTTCATTTCATTTGCCTCAATATCACCTCAAGGCCCCATTATAACCCTTGAAAGTCCTAAATGATCTAGAGGAAGCATGGGAATAGCATACTTCAAAAGAAAAAAAAAGTTTGATTTATCTACCTAATGCCCTAGCATTCCTCTCATGAGATTATGCCAAGGTTGTTTCATTTGTATACATGTGCTTCATTTTTGGATTATATGTGAGCATTTTGGTTTGTGCATAAGATTCTATCTCACATATACACATGGAGAGCATACCAGGATAACCATAGTGTGATTCATTGTTGAGAGACACCCTTGGTGAGTTTGCATCGAAGCTTAATTTGGATAGCCAAAGTGAATGTGAACTCCGTTGCGTAAGTTCTTCAAATTACATGTCCATTTCACACACACACGATTTTGAAAATGAATGTATATGTGGATACAGTAGAATAGAATTTAAGGCTATGATATGATTCATGTGTGATTAGTTCAGGTGTATTAGACAAAGGTATTGTTGACATCCCAGTGCTAGCAATGATAAGATCATATGTTTCAATTGTTCGATATGAGGAAAAGAAGTTTATAGGTACCTTCACTAAAAACATTCACAAGACATAACTCATCCACTAGGGATCACATAGAGGTTTAAAGGCTTGTTGCATATGGTAAATGAAACAGCGGAATTAGAATAGGTTTATGTTTGTTTGCCTAATTTTTTTACATTTAGTTTGTTAGGGACTATCAATGCTTAAGTTTGGGGGTGTGATGAGCGCATAATATAGCATACTTAATGACCTCATTACATGCATTTAAACTTAACATTGCATTTAATAACTTAAACTTAGTCGAAGTTGTGAATAATGTGGAAATTTTGATGTTGCAGGTAATTATAGTGTAAATGATGAATTTCGAAACCCCGCAACTAAGTGTGAATGAGTGGTGAAGAGATGGACACATTACATGAGGATTGGGAGGGTTGGAAGGTGAAGAAACCAAGAAAAATGCATTTTGGATGAAAACCTTCTGGAAGGTTTGGCTATAAACCTTCCAGAAGGTTTAGCCCACTATTTTCCCCATTTTTTATATAATACCTCTATTTTTCCCATTTTCACCATGATCTACTTTGAATATGAAAATGTACAAAACACAAAAGTTGTAGATCTGGATGTCCTCTATACTGTCTCAAAAATTTAGCTCAATCGAACAGTTGGATCAAAAGTTATGAGAATTTTACAAAAACTAGTCCTAAGCTGGCACCTTCCGGAAGGTTTAGCCTACGGGAATGAACCTTCCGGAAGGTTTTGCTCAGAATGCCCAAACAACCTACAATTCATGATCCACTTGCTTGGGGTCCCACCTATGATTCTTCCACTTATCCCTTGACATCCCTTACACATCTACATGCCTCCCCACACCCAGGCTTGGACTTTAGAGGCCCAAGCATTTATGAGGAGGAGAGAAAAGAGGTAAGCATGGGAAATGCAGGCTAGCCTGTCCTAGCCTGCATAATGCCATCAACTCAGCCTCCTATGGATGGGAGGCCTTTCACACAAGCTGTGGGAACATCCATGGATGAAATTGCAGAGGTCTTACACCATATATTCAGCATTTACACAAGCGTTTTAGGAGAGGCTATCTAAGTTTAGAAAGCTCAAGGAAGAAGATGAAGTTTTAGCTTAGATTTTTGCATTTCCTCTACGCATTTCACTTGTAATCTTCAGTAAGACTTGTGTAAGCGTCATTTATTGTCTTTAATTTCTTTTATTTCTAGTACATTTCAAGTTTACTTGAGTGTCTTAGTTTCTACCATAGTTGTATTTAAGCTTTTAAAATGGATATTGAATATTTTTCTTCATAGTTTAAGATTTATTACATTTAGTTAAGTTTCAATCTTCATTTCTCCATTGTGTCTCTTTACATTATTCATGTCTTTCCTTTATTCACGAGTAGCTAAGCTTTAAGTTGGCTAATCCAAGGGACAATTCCTCTTGGCTGTGTTAAATCAACTCTTCTTCCCTCGTCGTAGTGTACGTTGATTAGGTTTGACTAGGTTGAGTGTGAACATGGTTGTGAGTTCTTGATACACTGTAGATTTATCACGGGGTATGCATGAATCCTCACCTCCATTTGGTCCAGCGCTTCCTACGAATCAATCGAACATCTTGACACCATTGGAGGAAGGTCTTGAATTGATTTGACATTCCCATTGGAATGACCTATTCGAATTAGACAACACTTGTTTACATTTCAAATTCCATCAAGATACAAGCACAAACCAAGCTCAAACAACAAAAGATTTTTACACTTTTCTTTTTCTTAAAAAATCACCTTCAACATAATTCACCTCCTTCCCTAAGGAGACAACCTTGGAATACGATTTCCAAGTAAAACATGACACCCAAAAGTCTCCCTGCAATTGGGGAGCACTTTTGTTCACACACACACACACACATTTCATTCCACACACCCGTTTTCCCTTTTCTTGCATCGAACCCAAGTGAGAGAGACATTCACCCACATATAATCCATATATACATTGTCCGGGTTGGTGTTTTGAGATAGGGAATACAATGGAACCATTCAAGCAACAACCCATTCTAACAATTAGCTTTCGTTCCTTTGACGTATTAACTACACAAATAAAATATGTCACTTAGACATCCGACACTTTATTGTCTCAAACCATTTGGTTTTTCTTTTTGCTTGTTGCACAGATAACCAAACCATAATATTATAATATGTCTCGAAGACATCTTGCTCCCATCATAACATTAGAACACTTAATCCATTTATTCACAATAGAACTTATAAGTTAGACAGTCACATAAAAAAAATCAAACATTTAAACGTAGATAAGAACAAAGGTTAGCGTACATACGTACCTTTCAAAAAAATTATCGTGTTGATGATACCTCCGCCATAGCTTTTTGAGCAGCGTTCTTTACGGTGCTCATCCCTGTACCTAGTACCCATTATTTAAAATCCCATTCATGTATTAATAAATAATACTACTTTACTTGAATTGGTTTACTCAAAGCAAATTTCTTAATTTAATCATGTAACATTCAATAACTCTTTCACATCTAGTAATATCAATTACTTAAACCAATTAAACTAGTAGTTATACTCAATTTGAGTCACATGAAAATAATCCATTCATAGCGAGTAAGATTACCTACTCGAATCCATTACATCCAAAGTAAACTTTTTTCATAAAATTAGAGTAACCAAAATGTAATTGAATCTGCATAATTTCCCAATAAAATCATAAAATTGTATGAAAATTTCATGCCCATGAATTTCATGAAAATTCAAGAACAATTAACAAGATTTCTAATTACCCAGCCCACTTCAATTTTTCTTACAACAATAATAACATAATTTACACACCCACATAAATATGAAGATGTACCTTCATGCATGAACCAAACCTCATATCCAACATCATACATCAGTATACAACACCCAAGCACATACAAAATACCATCCTTGAAATACATGCAATGATCGACTATCCACCTGAATAATGTTGTACATCAAAGTATAAGTGGTCAAATTGCAATATAATACTCGATTTAAGTCCGAGGTTGAACCCACATGGAGCTAATAATTGGAATTCAAAATAGAAATGGTGAAGTTGTTACGAATACAAAATGTAATAAAATAGCTTGTGGTGCGAGCTTAGAACAAATAAAATAAACTTAATTAAAACTATGGAAATGCGAGAATTAAAAGGTACCATTCAGCTCGGGGATTCCACGTGCATTATACTGGTTAAGTACTGGAAATGCCACTTTACAACAATTAACCCCCATTTTACTAGAAAGTCAACTGGTAGGTATAATGTATATTAAACCGTATCCAGCAACTGATTAGGTTAGCCAACATGTATATATTCAATGCAACAATAAAATAATCCGAGTCAACTAGAAGGCAAGTCATTAAGGAGGAATACTTGAATTATTCAATCCGAATCTCTATACCATGCATTAGTTAAACAACCCTAGTGAACCAGAAGGCAAGCCATTCAAGAGCAACACTATAGTTATTCAACAGGTAGGTTGATGATTCACTAATGACGAGATTTTAATTTATGAATTGAATCAAAAGCATTGGCTATGCCGGGACTTAACCCGTCTATAACTAATCTATTGACTATTAAATAAAGCCTAATCACGTACATCACTACATCATGCATGAAGTACATAATTAGTAGAAAGTAAGGTTTATAGCATTAGGTACTGCTCGGTGTTTATAACCATGAGCATATTAGAAATGTAACCATCCATCAGCATGGTAGGTATATATCCACCAAAACATAGTTAAAACATCGGCATTTCCATAATTTAAACAATATCTTACATATGTTCACCCGTCACTGAAGTGTAAAAGCAGACTATTCATGCCCCATTGCTATATATGAGTAGGAGGTGCAAAATAGTTCCATTACAACACAAAAAAAAAATAGAAACAATACATCCTTGAGGAATAGTTGAAACACAACCACTCTTATCATTGGTTAGGACACAAAGGTGGGAGAGGTTCAACCATCCAAGTAAAAAGGAATAACATAAATGTAGAAGAAATAGAAGTTGCTAGAAAGCTGGATGGAAGTAGTTTGGTGGGGCTTTGTTGTGCTGTATTTCTCTCTCTCTATCACTCTTTGACTATTTCTAACTATTTGAACTGACCCTGACCTCTTCTGACTTCCCTCCACTCTATTTGGTTGTCTCTACCTTTTCTACAACAACCAAAACCACCTGACCCACTTGATATACCAAAAACCTATGCATCAATCATTCATCAACCATCATATTACACCTTTTTTCAAACCTACAATAGATCAAGAATCCAAAAAACCTAAAAAAGCTATTTTTGACATAGGACAACATATTGTTTTCTAGTCTAGAGAGGACGTGAATGATCTAGAGAAGCCTTTTTTAGCAATCTTTGATTGCAAAGTGTTCCTGTGGAAGACCATCTCTAGCGGTTATCAAAGAATTTATCAACACCAAATGGGGCATCAAAGGGGAATTCTTTGTTGGACATTTGGATGCAAGGCATATAGTTATGAGGTTTTCACTTTTTGAAGATTATGTTAAGGTGTGGCTCAAGGATGTTACATATATTGAAGGTCACATATTTTGATTCTTTAAGTGGATACCTAATTTTGCTTTAGGGGTAGAGCCATCAGTCGTGCCTATGTGGGTATCTTTGCCATCGTTGCCCATGTGTCTTTTTACAAATGAATGTATTGCTACAATCTTGAGTCCATTGAGGAGGATATTAGCTTTTGACAGGCTAACCATGAATCTTACAAGGCCAACAGTGGCTAGAGCATGTGTGGAAATGGATGTAATGGAGGATAATCCACAAAGGATTTGGCTTTAAATGGGGGGTTACAAAAGAAGATGGCAGAAGATTGTTTATAAGAAGGAAGTCAAATATTGTCCTAATTGCTTTAAGCAAGACCATATGGATTATAAATGTAGAAAGAAGAAATCTAATGAGCAATATCAGAATCCATATTTGCAAAATGATGAAAGATTAAGGAAGGGGAAGACAAAGATTGGAAAGGATATGATGAAGCTAACTGGACCACATAATCAAGCCCAGAATAAAGCAGTAACGTTCAAGAATAATCCATCAACTTCGAAGCAGTGGAAGGTATTAGATGCCCAGCAAAACAAGGAGCCAAATGTTGATAAACCAAATTTTAATAAAACTTATTAGCCAGCAGTACAACAATCTCAAGATAATACTGCCAAGAATGTTTCAGTTTCATACCAAGAGGAAAGATTAAAGCAAGGTGATGGTTTGAGTTTAACAATAAAGGTTGATGTGTTGAATCAAAAGGATTGTAATGCTAATGTTCTGGGGCAGAATTTTCTACAAACACCGGTTGAGCATGAGTTGCCTGAAGCAGTTTTTAGGGATGTTCGTTCATCGCCAGCAATTTGCAATGAGATTTGTTCATCACAAGTAGTCCAATCTGATGCAGTTTGTTCACCGCAAGTATTCTAGGATAGAGCTATTCATTTATCACAAAAAGTCCAAGATGAAGCTGTTCATTCACCCCAAACAGTCCAAAATGAAGTTGTTCGTCCACCACAGATAGTCCAAAACAAAGTTGTTTGTTCACCAAAAATAGTCCAAAATTAAGCTATTCTTTCACCACAGACAGTCTAGGATAAAGATACTCATTTGTCTAAGCCAATTCAAGACGATTCTAATACGCCTTTTCAGTGTCATATGAATAAACAGTTGATTCGCACTCTTTTGTGATCTGAATTATATTATGTACCCAAGTATAAGTGGTCAAATTGTAGTTTTCTCGATTTAAGTCCAAGTATCAATCCCACGAAGAGTTTTATTAATTTAGATTTTAAAATAAAAATAGTGAAGTTATTGTTTGAAGTAATGTATCATTTGATTGCTTGTGATGTGAGCTTAGATTAACAACTAGTTTAATTAAATAAAGTATGCAGGTAAGTGTATTAATGACAAGAATATAAAAGATACCCTTTAGTTTAGGGATTCCATATGCTTTATATTGGTTAAGTACTGGAAATGCTACCTTACCACAATTAACTCCCATTTTACTGGAAATTCAACCGGTAGGTCTGATGTATATAAACCATCAGACAACAACTTCTTAGGTTAGCTAGTGGTATTCATGTCAATTGATTAATCAAAGCAAACCAGAAGGATAGACCATTCATGAGGAATACTTGAATTACTCAATTGAATCTATAATAGTAGGTGCATAAATAATAAATCATAACACAACCACTTCTTAGGTTAATTGGTGGTATTAATTCATAACACAACAACTTCTTAGGTTAGTTGGTTATAGATGTATCAAGTGATTAATCCAAGCAAACTAGAAGGATAAGTCATTCATGAGGAATACTTGAATTATTCATTTGACTTCATCTGTGATACATATATACGAGTTAAACATCCTCAGCATTCCGGTGGAGGATAAACCATACCAATAGGAATGCCGTGGTTGTTCGACTAAGAATATAATCATTTATATCAGTTAAACGATCTTAGTAATCCAGAAGGACAAACTATTCACGAGGATCATTTAGGTTTAGTACCATGCACCTATTAAACATCCTCAGCGTTCCCATGGAGGATAAACCATACCGATAGGAATGCTATGGCTATTTTACCGGCAGGTTGATGATGCATTGATGACATAATTTCAGGCACAACACTGAAACTACGGACATCACTATATCATGCATAAAGCTTATAATAAGTATATAGATAAAGATGTAAATAAAACATCAGCATTTCCAGAAGTTAACCAATAATATACATATGTTCACCCTTCATCGAAGGGTATACGTGAACTACTCACTCTCCATCGCTACAGACAAGCAAGAAGTGCGGGCAGTTTTCATTACAACTGAAATTAAACAATAAACTCTAAAACTTCTTTCACATGGAACAACTGAAACACAACCACCTTTATTATCAATTAAGACAAAAAAGTGGCGGTAATTCAACTATCTGAATAGAAAGATACAATAGAAATGTAGAAATACAGAATATTGGTATAGGACAGACCAACTTGGTATTTGAGTCTCTCTTTATTTCTTTATTTTTCTCTCTTTTTCTTCCCTTGGATTTCTCCCTTTGGATCTCTTGGATGGCTGACCATCTTGAAATGGTGGAGAACATTCCTATATATAGGCAAAATGCAAGCATGAGGTGGAAAGGTAAGGCTTTGCCACCTAGTGACCATCCGAACCCTAGGATCACCATCTAGATGGTGTTGCCTTGCAATAGATTCCAGGTGTCTTGTTCTTAAGCTTCAAGGTGTCTTGCAGTTGATCCATGTGTCGCGGGCTGGATGTTCCATGTGTCTATATTACACTTTTGTCCTTTATTGTTTCAAGTTTTGCGAAATTGCCTCATATTTTTTGGTATTTCTGCATTAGACCCTAAAATTTAAACCTAAAGTATTTAAAACTATAATTTCCACACAAATTATAATTACTCCTAATTGATACTTTTTAGTTGTTTTATCTTACAAAGTTGATAGTTACACACTAATTAGGGTTAATAGGAGGACAGGAATTTCTTTCCGTATTTTCTTTAAAATTTTAGGTTTAATAGTTTTTTCAATGACTTTTCCACTTCTTAGTGCTGTGATTGCTTGTACCTGACTTGGACAAGGTTCATAAGATATAGCAATAGCTTGACTTTTACTTTGCAAAAGTTTAGGTTAAGATGGAAATTTTTCTTTCTCCGAAGTACTCAAAGACTGGGTTAATTTATCTAGATGACTTTTAATATCTTCAATACTCTGTGAAGTTTGAGCTTTAAAATCATTAAATGCTTGAGTTGTTTGAGTTTTGAAACTCATCCGACTCTGAATAAATTGATACATAGTATCTTCCAGAGTTCTTCTCTGAGGAGGTTGATATGGCTAATATTGTTGTTAATTTTGTAGTTGTGGTGGGCCTTGTGTTTGATTTGTAGGTTGTGTATTTCTCCAACTAAAATTTGAATGATTTCTCTATCTTGACAATGCACAAATTTCACATATTTGACTAGTAGAATAAAAAATTGCTACTTGCTTAAGTTTTTTCATTTCTAAGGATTCTAATTTTTGAGATAAATTAGTCATTTTAGCTCTTAGATCATCATCTTCTTTCAATATATATTTTCCTCTTTCAGATGTAGATGGCTTATTTTCAAAAATGTTTGAAGAAGTTGAATCCCATATCTGGGAACTTTCTGAAATAGTATCAAAAAATTGAAATACTTCTTCAGGGTTTTTATTCATAAATTCTCCTTGCGCCATCATTTCAAAAAATTGTTGCATTGCAGATGGAAGTGCATCATAAAAGAAACTGACTAAAATCCAGCTTTCAAATGCATGATGTGGACAAGCTTGGAGAAGATCTTTAAATCTTTCCTAACATTGATAAAAAGTTTCACCTTTTTTTATAGAAAAGTTCATTATTTGACGTCTTAATGCATTAGTACGATGCACAAGAAAAAACTTTTTCAAAAACTCTGTTTGTAAAGCTTGCCAACTTGTGATCACATTTGCTCTTAAAGAGTTAAGCCATAGTTTAGCTTTATCTTTCAATGAAAATGGAAAAAATTTTAATCTAACCATTTCAGAATTATCTTGCAAAGTTCCACAGACTTCTTCAAATTCTTTCATAAGAACATAGGGGTTTTTAGTTTCTAAACCATGGAACTATGGTAGCAACTGTATTGTTCCTGATTTAATATTAATATTTGGAGCGTTTGTTGGAAAAGCAAAACATGAAGGGACATTAGTTCGCGTAGGATGTAAATATTCTCTTAATGGTCGAATATTTTGTACTACTTCATGTTCTCTAAGTTGTTCTTCCCTAGGTACGTTTCTAGTCATACTTAAGTCAAAGGATTCTTGTGTAGATGAAGATGAAGAAGATGAGGGAGATGATTGATTTACAGAACCTATTAATGAATGAATAGACATAGACTATAAACAAACAAACTATAAACATACAATACTAATAAACATATATATTGTAATTATTATTGTTATTATTATTTTTTTAAAATTACCATAACTCCCCGGCAATGGCTCCAAAAACTTGATTCACACTCTTTTGTGATCTGAATTATATTATACATCCAAGTATAAGTGGTCAAATTGTAGTTTTCTCGGTTTAAGTCCAAGTATCGATCCCATGAAGAGTTTTAGTAATTTAGATTTTAAAATAAAAATAGTAAAGTTGTTGTTTGAAGTAGTGTATCATTTGATAGCTTGCAATGTGAGCTTAGGTTAACAACTAGTTTAATTAAACAAAGTATGCAGGTAAGCGTATTAATGACAAGAATATAAAAGATACCCTTTAGTTTAGGGATTCCATATGCTTGATATTGGTTAAGTACTGGAAATGCTACCTTACAACAATTAACTTCCATTTTATTGGAAAGTCAATTGGTAGGTCTGATATATATAAACCATCACACAACAACTTCTTAGGTTAGTTGGAGGTATTCATGTCAATTGATTAATCCAAGCAAACCAAAAGGACAAGTCATTCATGAGCAATACTTGAATTACTCAATTGACTCTATAATTGTAGTTGCATATATAATAAACCATAACACAACCATTTCTTAGGTTAACTGGTGGTACTAATTCATAACACAACAACTTTTTAGGTTAGCTAGTTATAGATGTATCAAATGATTAATCCAAGCAAACAAGAAAAACAAGTCATTCATGAGGAATACCTGAATTATTCATTTGACTTCATCTATGAAACATATATACCAGTTAAACATCCTCAGCATCAGGTGGAGGATAAACCATACCAATAGGAATGCCGTGGTTGTTCGACTGGGAATATTATCATTTGTACCAGTTAAATGATCTTAGTAATCTAGAATAACAAGTCATTCATGAGGATCACTTAGGTCATTAATCTAATAGTTATTGCATGCTACAGTAAAACATCTTTAGCGTTTCGGTGGAGGACTAGCCATACCGATAGGAACATAGTAGATATTCCTCTGGCAGTTTTATTATATATGAACAACCCTAATAATCCAGAAGGACAAGTCATTCATGAAGATCATTTAGGTTTAGTGTCATGCACCAATTAAACATCCTTAGTGTTCCGGTGGAGGATAAACCATACCGATAGGAATGTCATGGTTGTTTTACCGACAGGTTGATGATACACTGATGACATAATTCCAAGCACAACACCAAAACTACACACATCACTGTATCATGCATGAAGCTTATAATACGTATATAGATAAAGATGTAAATAAAACATCAACATTTCCAAAAGTTAACCAATAATATACATATGTTCACCCTTCACTGAAGGGTATACGTGAACTACTCACTCTACATCGCTATAGACAAGCAAGAAGTGCGGGTAGTTTTCATTATAACTGAAATTAAACTATAAACTCTAAAACTTCTTTCACATGGAATAATTGAAACACAACCACCTTTATTATCAATTAAGAAAAAAAATTTGTGGTAGTTCAACTATCTGAATAGAAAGATACAACAGAAATATAGAAATACAGAATATTGGTGTAGGACAGACTATTTGAGTCTTCCTTTCTTTCTTTCTTTTTCTATCTTTTTCTTCCCTTGGATTTCTCCCTTTGGATCTCTAGGATGGCTGACCCTCTTGAAATTGTGGAGAACATTCCTATATATAGGAAAAATGAAAGCATAAGGTGGAAAGGTAAGGTTGAGGTGGAAAGGTAAGGCTTTGCCACCTAGTGACCATCCGGACCCTAGGATCACCATCCGGATGGTGTTTCCTTGCAATAGATTTCAAGTGTCTTGTTCTTAAGCTTAAAGGTGTCTTGCAGTTGATCCATGTGTCGCATACTGGATGTTCCATTTGTCTATATTACACTTTGGTCCTTTGTTGTTTCAAGTTTTGTGAAATTGCCTCGTATTCCCCGGTATTTCTGCATTAGACCCTGAAATTTAAATATAAAGTATTTAAAACTTTAATTTCCACACAAATTATAATTACTCCTAATTGATAATTTTTAGTTGTTTTATCTTACAAAGTTGATTACTTAATCATTATAGTTTACACACTAATTAGGGTTAATCAACAGTAGTCGCCTTCCTTATTGGACTCTACATTTCTGATAGATCATAATTATGATGCGTGTACTTCTGATGGAATTTCATTATATGATGAAAAAGGTTAGCTAAGAAGCGCATAACCACTAGATAAAGGGTTTGATTTGGAGAATGATGTATCTAAAAGTGCAGGCAGTCTAGAAATATATTCTCTGAATTTTGATATTGAAGTTAATACAGTTGATGATTGTTCAGATCTTCCTCCTGTTGGTGTTCTTACTAGATCAAGGTCTAGGAGTTTGGCCATCTCTCCACTCAATAAATGATTAATTTTCTTTCATGGAATATTAGAGGTGCTGCAAAGGATGTCACATGAAGGCGCCTCAACGAGCTTATTAGATTAAAGGAGGTTTGTTTAGTTTCTTTCTTGAAGCCCAAGCAAAATCCTTTGAAGTTATCAGGTTTATCTTCGACTCCTAATATGCACTCTTTCTATGCTAATCCATATGCTGATAAGAATATGTGGTTACTTTGGGATCAAAGGTTAGATGTTCAGGTGTTTGATGTTTATGCTCAATCCTTGACTATTCAAGTATCTTATTTTCAATCTACTCATTTCATTTTGACATTAGTCTATGCATGCGGTCATCATTTGCTAAGAAGGCCACTCTGGGATCATCTCTTAGCTTTGAATTTTTCATCTATGCCTTGGATGCTCATGGGGGATTTTAATGCAATTCTTGCTTTGAAGAATGAATATGAGGGGTTGTCCCTAGTTTTCCATTGATAGATGATTTTAATATGTTTGTTCAATCAGTTGGGGTGATGGATTGTGGTTTTAATGGCTTTAGCTACACATGGTGTAAGAACTATTATGATTGGACTACATTGTGGCAGCGACTTGATTGTGGTTTCATCAATTCAGAATGGAACTTAGCTTTTGATAGTATGGAGGTGTATCATCTTGCAAAAGGTTAGTCAGATCATTGTCCTCTCCATATTAAGGTTGCAGAGAGAAATGTGCAGCCTAGGATTTCTTACTTCAAGTTTATGGATATGTGGATTTAACATCCTTCATTTTTGCAATTAATTAAGCATAAATGGTGGGGATATTTTTTAGATAATCCGATTCAGAATGTCTTTATAAAGCTGAAGAATATGAAGGCGCATTTGCGGTGGTGGAATAAGAATGTTTTTGGAAATATCTTTGAGAGAATTAAAATTCAGGAGGAGAGATTAGTGGGGGCAGAAAAGGAAATGGATCTCTTTCCTTCAGTAAGTAATCAAACACTTCTCGATCAAGCACAAATTGCAAGATACTTTGAGACTGGAGGAATTGTATTGGAAACAAAAGTCGAATATGAGATGGGCACTAGAGGGAGAGAGGAACACTAAATTCTATCATGTTGTTGCTAACGGAAAGTCAGTTCAAAATAAGCTGAAGAGGATTAAAAATGATGATGGTGTTTGGTTAGAAGATAAACAACAGATGGCTAATTGTGCTGAGCAATTCTTCTCTAAGCTCTATACATTAGAGTCACATACTCTGGATGATGGGTTGTTTTCTGTTATTTCTTCACTAGTGTCAAAAGATCATAATGCTATGTTAACTGTGCAGGCTTCAATGGCAAAAGTGCATGATGTTGTCTTTGCAATGCCAATTGAGAGTGCACTTGGGGGAAATGGTTTCTCTGGGAAATTTTTCCAAGCTTCATGGGAAATCATTAAAGAAGATATTTTGCTTGCTGTGATTATTTTCTTGAAAGGGGGAGTGGTGCCCAGGTTAGTTAATACTACTTTATTGTCTCTTATTCGCAAGACAAAAAATTCAGTGCATTTTTTAGAATATAGGCCAATTAGTTTGTGTAACTTTTTGTATAAGATATTTACAAAAATTTTGGCCACAAGATTAAGTGTTGTGTTAACATTCATTATTTTGGTGGAGCAACATGGCTTCATGAAAGGAAGGCATATAAGTGATTGTATTTCTATGGCTCAGTGCATGGTGGATGAGCTAGATAGGAAAGTCGATGGAGGTAATGTTATTTTAAAGCTTTTATGATGAAGGCATTTGATAGATTGGAATGGGATTTTTTAAAGAAAACTCTATCTGCCTTTGGCTTTTTTGAGCTATTTGTTTCAATCATTTCCAATTGTTTGCAAAATCAGCACGCAACTTTGGTTTTGTATGGGCAAAGACATGGTTTTTCAATACAACAAGGGGAGTGAGGTTAGGGGATCCACTATCACCAAGTTTGTTTATCTTAGCCGAGGAAGTTATGAGCAAGATAATACGAGACATATATCAGAGGGGTCTTGTTAAGCATTTTCACATGGGACGAGTTGCTGTAATGCTTAGTCATTTATTGTTTGTTGATGACACTTTAGTGTTCTTGAGAGGTGACAAGCATTCAATGGTGAAATGCTTTCTTTAATTTCAAAGTATACAGCAGCATCAAGGCAGAAAGTGAATTTGTTGAAAAGCTCTATGATATATTCATCACATATATCTCATGCAAGGAAGGGAGTTTGCATCGAGCAACTCAAATACCAATTCATACCTGTCCTTTTACTTAGGCTATCCAATCATTAAGGGAAGACATAAGTTGATTTATTTTGAAGAATTGTTGCAAAAGTTTCAGTCAAGATTGGAAGGGTGGTATGCAAAGATATTGTCCAATGTAGGAAGGGTTATTTTGGTGCAATCGGTTCTTAGTGCCATCCCTACTCATCTATGGTGTGTGTGAATATTCCAAAAGGTGTTATTACTCAAATGAACTCTATAATGGCATCCTTTATTTGGTCTGGTAAAGATGCAGTTAGGGAAAGACATTGGTGTTCATGGGCTAATGTTACATTGCCTAAGGAAGAGGGTGGTCTTGGATTGAGGAATTTTGATGATATTTCCAAAGCTTTTAAAATGAAGCAAGTTTGGAATTTGATTCATTGCTCTACTTTATGGTCTCGGATCTTCTTTGCTAAGTATCTTGGTCATCGGCATGTTTGTGTAATTTAAGGCAATCTTATTCCAAGAGTTACAAAAATTTATATCCTTGGGTTGATCAAGTGGTTGAGCACTCCAAGATGATTATTGGAAATGGAATAGGAATTGATTTTTGGTGTGACAGTTGGTCTGCTTTAGGCCTGTTGATTTTTAGAGTACAAGAGGAGCCACAGAATTTTCCAAAGCTAAGAGATGTGTATTCTAATGGTAGATGGGATTTTTTATTATGTCTAGAGTTGAGTGAGCAGTTAGGCATTGAGCTATCTTCTTTGCAGTTTTCATTTTATGATAAGCAAGATTTAATGGTGTGGACGCCTTCTTCATCGGGAAAATTTACAGTCAAATCAGCATGGTCCACTGTTAGACATCGTGAGCAACAAAATCTAACTGCAACTTTAATGTGGGGACAACAAGTTTCACTATCAGCACAACTTATAAGATGGAAATTTTTGAAGAATGCTCTTCTAGCAGATTCCACTTTTATGTCCATTGGAGTTTTAGTTGCTAGTAGATGTTCGTTATATATGCAAGGTTTTGAAATTGTGGATCACCTTTTTATTCAATGTAAGTATGCTGAGGTAGTATGGCATGGAATATCTTCTGCTATGAACTTCAGCTTGGTTTATGGGTGAAAGAGCTTTAACAAGGTTTAGCAGATTGGCATTGATTTATAAGAAAACATCCATTGCTCATGGACTTCTCAGAGGTGTTTCATTGATTGTTTTCTAGCAATTATGGGATGAAAGGTGTCGTCATTTATTTGCAGGAAGTAAGTTGCATTCTTCTGTTGTGATCATTCGAATTAAAAATCATATATCCTATCAAAGGTATGCCATAAATCCTAAAGTTGCTAAGTCAAAGCATGGGCAAGAGCTTTTGGCTTCCCTTCATATTCCTCCATCTGTGGTTAGGATAAGAGCTATATGGGTATCTTGGAACTATCCACTAGCTAGTCTTTTGAAGTTAAACGTTGATGGATGTGCAAAACGAAATCCAGGTTATTCTGGTGGAGGTGCAGTGGTGCAAAATCAGTGGGGACAACTTGTTATGGCAACCTCCAATTTTTATGGGATATGTTCCAATATGGAAGTTGAGATTAAGGCGTTAATTGATAGTTTAAAGCTTTATCATGGCTTTGGTTTGTCAGAATATGAGTTGTTCATTGAATATGATTCCAAAATTCTTGTTGATATGGTCAAGGAAAGTTGTGACTATAATTGGAAGCATAGGGAATTGTTTTATCAGTTACAGGCTTTTTTTAGTGGACTGAATTTTGAAATCTACCATATTTATCGTGAAGCAAATACAGTTGCTGATTATCAAGCAAATCAAGGACTTAAGGAACATGCATATAGAGAGATAATTTTGGTTGATGCTCTTCCAGTTGAGGCTCAAAATCTACTGTAACAAGATCAAAGGCAGTTGCCTTTTTTAAGAGTGAGGAATGTTGCTCGATAATTCAACTGTATTTTTAGCTCTTTCATGGGACGGTTCATGAACTGTTTATGGACTATTCATGGGACTGTTGAAGGGACTGTTCTGGGACTGTTTATGGGACTATTCATGGACTGTTTATGGGACTGTTCATGGGACTGTTTATGGGATTGTTTCAAGGTACTGTTATGGGACTATTCATGGGACTGTTCATGGACTGTTTATGGGATTGTTCATGGGATTGTTTATGGACACTTTGCACTCTAAAATGCTTCGGCTGCAGTGGGCTACTTTGACTGTAATATTCCTTTTTCATTTGGAGTTTCTATCTTCAACTGGAGTTCACCTGCTTTGACTGGAGTGGGTTACTATTTTCTACTACTGCAGCAGGAGTGCTACAATTGACGTCACTGTTGCTATAAGGATCTTGTTATTTCACTTGGACTTTTGGAGTATCAGAAGGGCTATTATCTAATGATTAAAATTCATATTTTTTTTGGGCCTTCAGCTGCAGTTAATGGCCCAACTGGATTTTATATTAGTGAAAATTAGAGGTGAATCTGTAAAACTCGAGAAATTTTGAACTTTTTCTGAAAAAGGGTAAAATGGTAATTACCATTATAATACTGATTTAAAATTAGTATTTTTCTAGAGCTTGGATGACACAATGGATCTCACCGTTGGATTCGTTTCACAAAATCGAAATGCCTTGTCAATTTTCGTTGAATTCTGAGATAGTCAGATTATACACGTTTTACGAAACAAATGGGTGACAAATAAACTTTCAAAGGTACCCAAAAACCGAAATTATAAAATTTTCTTATAATTAAAAAAAATTTAAAATAAAATTAATTTGAACTTAAACCGAGATGAAATAAATAGTTTCGGGGCAAAAATGGACACAGACAAGTTAGAGGCATGTGGCTCGATATGAGCCAAGTCTTTAAAATTATAAATATGGTTAAAAATCAGATATTTCAGCAGAAATATCTCTGTATTTCAGCCCTTAAACGTGTGGGAGAAAGAGGGAGAGAAAAAAGAGAAAACCAATTTTTCTTTCGTCGATTCTCGGAGTTCTGTCGGTTGGAATCCATCGAGCCAAGAGTTAAAGTTCATCTACGCGGCAAGGGCTACGCGTACTTACCAAGAATGAAGAATTTCACCGAAGATCCAAATGAAAGATTTTGGGGAAATCAAGATTTCGGACTTTGGAGGTGTTCTTGAGGTTCTCCACACTCCTATCACGCTCCAAGAGGTACGATTCCCTCCTACTCCGGTTCACTTCTACCCTAGAATGTTCTTTTGGAAAGGTTATATGTGTGGAATGAATTATGACTTACCTATAGTCATGGAAACAAGGGGATAGGTCTAAAATGGCCTAAATGAACTTCTTGCTTGAATTTGAAATGTGAAGTGTTTGTGTAATCCCATGAAATTTTGGGAGTAAGTGGCACGCTATGTGTTTACATTATTGCTTGGTGAACAAAGTATGCTATTGGCATATTTTATGTAATAACATGCATCTAATTGGTTATTGGAGAACAAAATGTTGATATGTGTTTATTGATGTATTAACATGGTGATGAAATTGGTAATTATATGCATGAGATATAGATTGCAATGGAATATGTGGCTTAACTTGCTTACATGTCACCCATTATATATGGAGCATGGCATTGAGATAGCTACATTGCATTTGCACGGAAACATCGCATCCATGGGCATGAGACATGGGTGTGTGCATGGTTTGGGTCAAACACCAGCCTCGGTGGATGACAAGTGGGCTTGGTACCGTTGGACCAAGGTTCAAAAGAGTTCCACGGTTGCATAGAAAAAAAAACTTGTGTCGGGTATAGCAAGCAGGGCTAGATTTTCCCTCAGGTGCAAACCCCGGTTATTTGGTTTATACACTCTGACGATGCAAATCCAAAAAGTGTAGAAAGGCTTATGGAGCCGACGGTGAGATTCCAAAATCCGTTGCCCAACAAAGACACAAGATTTTATTTTATAAAAATACCAATTCAATGGATAACAGCCATCAATGATTTGATTTTATAAAAACACAACTTTATTTTAAACAGTCATTGGATGTATTTTTGTCAATTGACGGATTCATTATACAAGTGCAATGTGTTGTGTTGTGGGAGTCGGTGAGGACTCGGGTTAAAAGGCATGAGTGAGTCTCATCTCATTTCATAGCATGACATGGTGAAATCCCTAACATAGGATTGCATTGTCTTGATTGAAAAGAATGTTGTTTGTGGATTGTTGTATGTAAACATTACATATGCACTTAGGTGGGGAGTAGCCTCTATAAAATATTCTACTGAGCGTGGCTTACCCTATACGGGAAAATATTTTAGGTGCGGTAAACACTCCGACGGATGGTCCTCATTAAGAGCCTCAAAGGTGAAGAGGGGGCCGACTTGTCGCCTTTAACCTTAGTTTTTTTTAAACTTTTGTTAAAACCTCATTTTGGCATTGTAAATACATGTAAATTAATTGTAATGACTTGTAAAAATGAGGGTTTATGTGAAAAAATCCATCACAGAAGTTTTGGATGGAAAAGGTAGGTTTTGAAAAAGATTGGACACTAAAAATGGGTGAAACGGGCAAAAGAGAGCAGAGTGTACCAGTATTGTGTGCCGGTACAGTCAGTTCCCGAGGGCAGAGAGTACCAGTACTGTGTACCGGTATAGTCTGTAAAATCCTCCAGAAGGCAAAAAGTACCGGTACTGCCTCCCAAATTTTGAAATTTTAAAACTAAAGTGTTGCACTCTTAGCCTTTGATTCCTTGGGTTCCACTGGGTTATTAAGGAAAAATAAAGAGGCATGATTGTTGTACTTAGAACCAAGTTTGAATTAAATGATAAAACATACACGGATTACACGTGTGGATTATAATCCCGGTTAAAGGGATACTATTAACGTGGTGTCGGATCATACGAAAATCACGGGTATTTATGGGGGTTGATGGATTGTCAACGGGACTCCAATTTTAGGGACGTCACAACTTGGTATCAAAAGATAGGTATGAGATTACCTAGGGCTTGATGGGCATTGGGTCTAGACCATTGCATTCATTGTGCATTTGATGTTATGTGTTTAAATGCTACATGTTATGTGCTATGTGTTATGTGACTTATATACATGGTAAAATGTATATGGAAAAGAGATACTAGGGTTAGAAAACATAACCTTGGGGGTCGAAAAACAAAGGAACAGGGTAGTTCAAGCTGTAAATGTCTACTAGTGGTGGCATATACTCTACTAGGGAGACAAGGGGAGAGATCTCAAAGTTTATACTTGATCTCTATCTTGGGATACTATGTGAGGCTCTATTGCTATCTTACATGTGTGTAGATGGCAAATCGAGGAAGGGGACGCTGAGGTGGTGGGTGGAGCAATAACCAACCACCATCCACCTTAGACCAACAAGCCGTTAGAGAGGCTATGGGTACGATGGTTGTTAACCTACCACATGCAAGTGCTAATATAAGCCAAGGGGCTCAAGCCATCCAAAGAAGGTTAAGTTCCATGAGCCACCAATGTTCATGGAAAAAGTAGAGGACATCCAGCCCATAGGGATCACGAGCGCAGGGCCAAGGCTATCAAGGCCAAGCATAGAGTCGATTGTCCCATAGAGGGAAGAAACTCAAGGGGACGTTTCAAGGAGGTCAAAAGACATGTTTCTATTGTCGACAGCCAGGCCATGTGAAGAAAAATTGTCCCCTAAGGCAAAGCTCACAGAGTTTTGAGACGCCTCAATCCCAGTTGTCAGTAGGACTTACACAAGCACACATTGTTCCTCCTGTCCCGATCTGGACCAGGGGGATCTATTCCAACTACAGGGTGGTGTCCAAGCTCCTAGTACTTTATGTGTGGATACGCCACAATCAGGGCGAATGAGCCAGGATATGGGTCAAGGCCAAGGGCAAACCTCCCAAAGTAGTGGACACTTTAGGGTTCCCAGCCAAGTAGGGCTGAGGCCATGTTACCATTGTCACCAAGTGGGTCACAGGAGGTGGGATTGTCCTCAGATGAAGGGATCCCAGGGCATGGGTCGGGGTCCAGGACAGGGCCCACAAGCAGGAACTTCAGGGACCCAAGGGCGTGTCTACGCCATCGCACATTAGACTGAGCTGACAGATCAGTCAGTGGCCCACGATACATTTCTTAATTCTTAGATTATGAGCACATGTGTCATTTGATTCTGGCATGCCATATAACGTTATTGTCACTTTTCGTTGATAAAATAGATTTAGAAATCACAATCCTACTAGAGTTTTTAGGGGAAAAGTCGACCTTAGGAGCTAAGGTTAGGTTGCCTTGATCAGATATGTCGGGAATGTGAGTTAGAGATCTTGGGGATTCTACTCACTGTGGACCTTAGGGTCATGGATATGTCGGAGTTTGATGAAATCCTAGGGATGGATTGGTTGACAGCATACCGAGTCATCATTGATTGTGATCGAAAGAGGGTCACCGCTTATATGCCATAAGGTGTTTGTTTCAAGTTCCAAGGGACAAAGCATGATACTTTACCCCAAGCTGTGTATGACTCTCATTGGCACGGGCAGTTGATGGGTTGGCTAGCAAGACTTACCCTAGAGGACGAGGCAAGACAGGAGTTGGGTCTACCTTGGGTGGTGTGTGAGTATGAGGATGCTTTTTCGGATGAACTACTGGGATTACCTCCACATAGGGATGTAGACTTCACCATTGAGTACATCCTGATACATCGCCTATTTTTATGACTCCACATTGGATGGCGCCAGCTGAGTTGCAAGAACTGAAGGTCCAATTGTATGAACTATTGGACAAGGGTTTTATTAGGCCGAGCACTTCACCATGGGGCACTCCGGTCTTGTTTGCTAAGAAGAAGGATAAGACCCTTCAATTATGTATAGACTATCGGCAGTTGAATCGGGTCACTATCAAGAATAGGTACCATTTGCCGAGGATTGATGACTTGTTTGACCAACTGAGAGGGGCACAAGTCTACTCCAATATAGATCTCTATACTGGTTGCCATTAGTTGAGGGTTATGGAGGAGGATATCCCTAAGACGATGTTTAGAATGTGGTATGGGCATTTTGAGTTTATAATGATGCCCTTTAGATTGATGAATACCCCGACGGCATTTATAGATCTCATGCATAGGGTGTTTCAACCCTACCTTGATCAGTTCGTCGTGGTCTTTGTTGACGACATCTTGATCTACTCCAAGTCTGAGGAGGAGCATGAGGGTCACTTGAGGGTTGTTCTCCAAACCTTGAGAGATCATCTGATGTATGCTAAGTTCAGCAAATGTGAATTTTGGCTTACAAAGGTGAAATTTTTGGTACACGTTGTGTCAGCTTCGGGTGTATCCATAGACCCCGGAGAAGGTTGAGGCAGTTATGAATTGGGAGAGACTAAAGTCAACCTTCAAGATCCGTAGTTTCTTAGGATTGGCAGGGTATTATCAGAGGTTCATTGAGGACTTCTCCTGATTAGCTGTACCTATGACAAGATTGACCCGGAAAGAGGTCAAGTTTGAGTGGAATAATTCGTGTGAGAAGGCATTCCAGGAATTGAAAAGGAGGCATACTTTAGCTCCTATTTTGATAGTTTCGAAAAGGGTACAGAGGTACACGGTATATTATAATGCCTCAAAAGACGGACTTGGTTGTGTTTTGATGTAGTCAGTGAGGGTGGTAGCTTATGGTTCTCAGCAATTAAAGAATCATGATCAGAATTACCCCACACATGACATAGAGTTGACGACCATTGTCTTTGCATTGAAGGCTTGGCGTCATTATCTATATGGTGAACAGTTTGAGGTATTTTCGAATATAAAAGTCTGAAGTACATGTTTACACAGCGGGACCTGAACATGAGGCAACACAGGTGGATGGAGTACCTAGAGGACTATGACTTCACTTTCCATTATCATCCCGATAAGACAAACGTGGTGGCTGATACACTCAGTTAGAAGTCATAGGGAGTCTTGGGTAGTGTAGCTTCCAAGGAGTGGCAGATGCTCGAGACTGTGGGACAGTTCGAGCTACGACACATGGGTCAAATTCAAGGTGTTTTGGGGAGTTTGGTGGCTACACCTTCCCTACTGAGTAGAGTGATCGAGTCCTAGGGGCAGGATACAGAGTTATCATCCATTAGGAACCGAATACAATCGGGAACAGGTGATGAGGGCTAGACCATTCACTCAGATGGTAGTCTTTGGTTTAGGAGAAAGATTGTGGTTCCCCAGTCTATGAAGTTGAGAGAGGAGATTCTCATAGAGTTTCATTGCTCTCATTTTGCTCTGCATCCAAGTGGCACGAAGATGTACCATGATCTTCGTCGCCGGTATTATTGGAGCGGGATGAAGAGAGACGTTGGAGACTTTGTCAGACGATGTCTCACATGTCAGCAGGTTAAGGCTGAACTTTAGAGGCCAGGAGGGTTACTCCAGCCCTTGGAGGTAGCTGAGTGGAAGTGGGTGCAGGTCACGATGGATTTTGTGACCCATTTGCCACGGACATCACGGGGACATGATGTGGTATGGGTGATAGTGGACCGGCTTACCAAGTTGGCACACTTTTTGGTTGTGCGGATGACCTTCACATTGGAGGAATTCTGCAGGTTGTATATACAGGAGATTGTCCGGTTACATGGGGTGCCCATATCCATAGTATCAGATCGGGATCCCTGGTTTATGGCTCACTTTTGGGAGAGTTTCTAGCGAGTCATAGGGACACAGTTGATGATGAACACTGCTTTTCATCCCCAGATGGATGGTTAGTCTAAGAGGACCATCTAGATATTAGAGGACATGCTACTGGCATGCGTCCTAGATCTTAAGGGTAGCTGGAAAGATCACTTACCCTTGGTGAAGTTCACCTATAACAACAGTTATCAAGCGAGCATACAGATGGCACCCTAGGAGGCACTATATGGGAGGTCATGTCGTTCTCTGGTTTGTTAGACGGAAGTGGAAGAGAGACCCTCTACAGGTTCGAATTTGATCAAAGACACCTCAGAGAAGGTGGACTTGATTCGGAAGCGTCTTCTCATGACTTAGAGCCAAAAAAAGAACTATGCCGATAGACGACGACGACCTCTGGAGTTTGAGGTGGGTGATCATGTTTGCTTGAAGACGATGCCTAAAAGAGGAGTGGTCAGGTTTGGCAAACGGGGAAAGCTGTCGCCAAGGTTTACTAGGGCCTTCGAGGTACTCAAGAGGGTGGGCAAGGTGGCTTACTGGTTGGCGTTACCACCAAGTTTATCGGGTGTTCATGTGGTATTCTATGTCTCCATACTCCGAAAATGCACTCTAGATCCGACACATATGGTGGATTGGGGAGAGTTAGTTGTTGATGCTGATGGTACCTTCGAGGTGGAACCGGTGCGCATCATGGATAGCCGGGATCAAGTTTTGCGAGGCAACACCGTGAGACTACTAAAGGTGCAATGGCGGCACCGGGAAGTGCAGGAGGCAACATGGGAGTAAGAGGACACTATTCGTATCAATTATCCTTTCTAATTCGAGGATGGAGGTACATTCGTATAGTCATTTAGTATTATATAACTATTGAATATGCATGTGGTTGAATGTGTATGTGTGTGCAAATTTCGGGGACAAAATTCTTTTAAGGGGGAGAATGTAAAACCCGGGAAATTTTGAACTTTTTCTAAAAAGGGTAAAATAGTAATTTTCCATTATAATACGGATTTAAAATCAGTATTTTTCTAGAGTTCAGATGATGCAACAGACCTCACCGTTGGATTTGTGTCGCGAAATCGAACTGCCTTGTCAATTTTTGTCGAATTCCGAGATAGTCAAATTTAACACATTTTACGAGACAAACAGGTGACGAATGAACTTTCAAAAGTCCCCAAAAATGAAAATTATAAAATTTCCTTATAATTGAAAAAAATTTCAAATAAAATTAATTTGAACTTAAACCAGAATAAAATAAATCATTTCGGGGTGAAAACGGACCCGGACAAGTTAAGGGCGTGTGGCTCGATATGAGCCAAGTCTTTAAAATTATAAATAGGGTTAAAAATCAGAAATTTCACAAGAAATATCTCTGCATTTCAGCCCTTAAATGTGTGGGAGAAAGATGGGGAGAAAAGAGAGAAAACAAAATTTTCTTTCGACGATTCTCGTAATTCCGTCGGTCGGAATCTGTCTAGCCAAGAGTTAAAGTTCCTCTACGCGGCGAGGGCTACGCGTACATACCAAGAACAAAGAATTTCACCGAAGATCCAAAGGGAAGATTTTGGAGAAATCAAGATTTCAGACTTTGGAGGTGTTCTTGAGGTTCTCCACACTTCTACCACGCTCCAAGAGGTAGGATTCCCTCCTACTCCGGTTCACTTCTACCCTTGGATGTTCTTACGGAATGGTTATATGTGTGGAATGAATTATGACTTACCTATAGTCATAGAAACAAGGGGATAGGACTAGAAATGGCCTAAACGAACTTCTTCCTTGAATTTGAAATGTGAAAGTGTTTGTGTAATCCCATGAAATTTTGGGTGTAACTGGCATGCTATGTGTTTACATTATTGCTTGGTGAACAAAGTGTGTTAGTGGCATATATTATGTAATAACATGCATCTGATTGGATGTTGGAGAACAAAATGTTGATATGTGTTTATTGATGTATTAACATGGTGATGAAATTGGTAATTATATGCATGAGATATAGATTGCAATGGAATATGTTATTATGCAACTTAACTTGCTCACATCTCACCCATTATATATGGAGCATGGCATTGAGATAACAATGGTGCATTACATTGCATTTACACGGAAACATCGCATCCATGGGCATGAGACATGGGTGTGTGCATGGTTTGGGTCAAACACCATCCTCGGTGGATGACAAGTGGGCTTGGTACCGTTGGACCAAGGTTCAAAAGAGTTCCACGATTGCATAGAAAAGAAAACTTGTGTCGGGTATAGCAAGCAGGGCTAGATTTTTCCTCGGGTGCAAAGCTTGGTTATTTGGTTTATACACTCTGACGATGCAAGTCCAAAAAGTGTAGAAAGGCTTATGGAGCCGACGGTGAGATTCCAAAATCTGTTGCCTAACAAAGACACAAGATTTTATTTTATAAAAATATCCATTCAATGGATAACAGCCATCAATGATTTGATTTTATAAAAACACAACTTTATTTCAAACAGTCATTGGATGTATTTTTGTCAATTGACGGATTCATTATACAAGTGCATTGCATTGTGTTGTGGGAGTCAGTGAGGACTCGGGTTAAAAGGCATGAGTGAGTCTCATCTCATTTCATAGCATGACATGGTGAAATCCCTAACATAGGATTGCATTGTCTTGATTGAAAAGAATGTTGTTTGTGGATTGTTGTATGTAAACATTACATATGCACTTAGGTGGGGAGTAGCCTCTATAGGAAATATTCTACTGAGCGTGGCTTACCCTATACGGGAAAATATTTTAGGTGCGGTAAACACTCTGACGGATGGTCCTCATTAAGAGCCTCAAAGGTGAAGAGGGGCCGACTTGTCGCCTTTAACCTTAGTTTTTTGTAAACTTTTGTTAAAACCTCGTTTTGGCATTGTAAATACATGTAAATTAATTGTAATGACTTGTAAAAATGAGGGTTTATGTGAAAAACTCCATTACAAAAGTTTTGGATGCAAAAGGTAGGTTTTGAACAAGATTGGACACTGAAAATGGGTGAAACGGGCAAAAGAGAGTAGAGTGTACTAGTATTGTGTGCCGGTACAGTCAGTTCCCGAGGGCAGAGAGTACCAGTACTGTGTACCAGTACAGTTTGTAAAATCCTCCAGAAGGCAAAGAGCACCGGTACTTAGAGCGAATCCAAGCCATAAATAGTATACTAACCCTCATCTTTGGTACCCGTGAGTGAATAGTAGTTTGGTCCTCACAAGACACCAATCCCACTACGAGTGGTAGGAAAAATCCAAATCTGCAAGGAATAAAAAACGCATCTACCCACTCTATGATACCCGGTCAACAGCCACTCATGGTCATCCAAACATCCACAACAGATACAATTCCCAACAAATTTCTCAAATAACAAGCAAATCTAAAATTCTCAAATTTGACATGTAGTATTACCATAGAACAATTTAAGAAAATAAGTAAGAGATCATTAACAATACCATTTTATTGTTTAATAGAAAGCACTACAGTTTTGAAATCAAGAAAAATTTTCATTTCACTAGAAAACTAGGATTCTAAAACAAGAAAAGAAAATTTGATAGCTATTCCACCACAACTTCCCTCAAAACATGGGAATCTTTGCAAAAATATCAAGGAGTAAGGATTTTATAGCATATATATATGATTGAGAGTGAAAAGAATACATATATGTAAGTCCTAGCCTCAATGAACAAGAGTGGCGAAGAAACCCCTACCTTGAATAAAAACTTCCAAGTAAAACCCCAAGCTCTAGAGACTTCCTTCCTCCCTTTTCTTTTTCCATTTATCTTCTCCTAGGGTTCTATGTGGTTTGGGGGTGAGAGTGGAATGAAAGAATGGAAGAGAATGGGATGAAAATGGTGTTTTAAAGCCAGTCCAATCCCAAATTTTACTGTTCATAGGGCCAAAAATTATATTTTTCTCCGAAATTATAATTTTTGCCACTAAATATCTCAAATTTGATCTCTATGACTACACTAAGGTTTTTAGACATTCCGGATTCATTTTTAATGTTATTTTGACATAAAAATATTTATTTTGATGATTTATCTTTATTCTAAAGTATATTTATACTCGAAACACTAAAATTACTGTTTTAATCCTCCGAATCGCTATTAACAAAAGGTTTTAAATCGATTGATCCATCCGAGGTCCAACATACCATCCCTAGTACTCTATTATTGTCCATTTATAACATTTGAAGGAAAGAATACATAGTCCCAAAGCTTGGTAAAATAGTTTTAAAATTTCTGATTTTTAGAAAGAGTACCGGTACAGTGTACCAATACTCTGTGCACTCTGGACAGCGTGGTACCGGTGCACGGTATTGCTACGGTTTGTCCGAATTTGTCTGTTTCACCTGTTTTTGATTTCTAATCTATTCCAAACCCTTCCAAAACCAATCCAAAATTATACAACATACATTTGTACATCAAACATAGTTGGTACAAGTTCTACTACAAACGATTTCACATATTTACCCGGGTTTTACAATATTAGCATTTCCAAAAAGAAATGATTACTTGCTATATAAATATAAGAGTGTGGTGGGAGTGTTTACAATCCACCCCCCTTACAGAAAGTTTCATCCTCGAAACTTACCTCAAGTAGCGAACAAATGAGGGTACTTCTTGCGCATCTCCAGCTCTGGTTCCCAACTAGCTTCTTCCACCCCATGATGTTGCCACAACACTTTCACCATTTGAATCACTTTATTGCAAAGCACCTTCTCCTTGGTACCTAAAATCTCCACAATTGTTCTTCATATGTTGCCCCATCTTGTATTTCTATACACTCCAAATCTAGGACATACGTTGTATCCGATTGACACTTTCTCAACATTGATACATGGAACACGTCATGTACTCCTGACAACAAAGTTGGTAACCGAAGTTGATATGTCACTTTGTCCACGGTTTTGATCACTTCAAATGGTCCGATATACCTTGGAGCTATTAACAAAGGTTTTAAATCGATTGACCCATCCGAGGTCCAACATACCATCCTTGGTACTCTATTATTGTCCATTTATAACATTTGAAGGAAAAAATACATAGTCCCAAAGCTTGGCAAAACAGTTTTAAAATTTTTGATTTTTAGAAAGAGTACTGGTACAGTGTACCAGTATGATCTCTGGACAGCTTGGTACCGGTACACGGTACTGGTATGGTTTGTCCAAATTTGCCTGTTTCACCTGTTTTTCAATTCTAATCCATTCCAAACCCTTCCAAAACCAACCCAAAATTATATAACATACATTTGTACATCAAACAAAGGTTGTACAAGTTCTACTACAAACGATTTCACATATTTACCCAGGTTTTATAATATTAACATTTCCAAAAAGAAATGATTACTTGCTATATAAAGATAAGAGTGTAGGGGAGAGTTTACAATCCACCCCCCTTATAGAAAGTTTCATCCTCGAAACTTACCTCAAGTAGCAAACAAATGAGGTTAGTTCTTGCGCAACTCCAGCTCTGATTCCCAAGTAGCTTCTTCCACCACATGATGTTGCCACAACACTTTCACGATTTGAATGACTTTATTGCGAAGCACCTTCTCCTTCGTATCTAAAATCTCCGCTGGTTGTTCTTCATATGTTGCCCCATCTTTTATTTCTATACCCTCCAAATCTAGGACATGCGTTGTATCTGATTGACACTTTCTCAACATTGATACATGGAGCAGGTCATGTACTCCTGACAACTGAGTTGGTAACCCAAGTTGATATGCCACTTTCTCCATGGTTTTGATCACTTCGAATGGTCTGATATACCTTGGAGCTATTAACAAAGGTTTTAAATCGATTGACCCATCCAAGGTCCAACATACCATCCTTGGTACTCTATTGTTGTCCATTTATAACATTTGAAAGAATAAATACATAGTCCCAAAGCTTGGCAAAACAGTTTTAAAATTTCTGATTTTTAGAAAGAGTACCAGTACAGTGTACCAGTACTCTATGCTCTCTGGACAGCTTGGTACTAGTACACGGTACTGGTACGGTTTGTCCAAATTTGCTTGTTTCACCTACTTTTCATTTCTAATCTATTCCAAACCCTTCCAAAACCAACCCAAAATTATACAACATACATTTGCACATCAAACATATGTTGTACAAGTTCTACTACAAACGATTTCACATATTTACCTAGGTTTTACAATATTAGCATTTCCAAAAAGAAATGATTACTTGCTATATAAAGATAAGAGTGGGGGAGAGTTTACAATCCACCCCCCTTATAGAAAGTTTCATCCTTGAAACTTACCTCAAGTAGCAAACAAATGAGGTTACTTCTTGCGCATCTCTAGCTCTGATTCCCAAGTAGCTTCTTCCACCCCATGATGTTGCCACAACACTTTCACGATTTGAATGACTTTATTGCAAAGCACCTTCTCCTTCGTATCTAAAATCTCCGCTGGTTGTTCTTCATATGTTGCCCATTTTGTATTTCTATACCCTCCAAATCTAGGACATGCGTTGTATCTGATTGACACTTTCTCAACATTGATACATGGGGCACGTCATGTACTCCTGACAACTGAGTTGGTAACCCAAGTTGATATGCCACTTTCTCCATGGTTTTGATCACTCCGAATGGTCTGATATACCTTGGAGCTATTAACAAAGGTTTTAAATCGATTAACCCATCCAAGGTCCAACATACCATCCTTGGTACTCTATTATTGTCCATTTATAACATTTGAAAGAATGAATACATAGTCCCAAAGCTTGGCAAAACAGTTTTAAAATTTTTGATTTTTAGAAAGAGTACCGGTACAGTGTACCAGTACTCTATGCTCTCTGGACAGCTTGGTACTAGTACACGGTACTGGTACGGTTTGTGCAAATTTGCTTGTTTCACCTACTTTTCATTTCTAATCCATTCCAAACCCTTCCAAAACCAACCCAAAATTATACAACATACATTTGTACATCAAACATAGGTTGTACAAGTTCTACTACAAACGATTTCACATATTTACCTAGGTTTTACAATATTAGCATTTCCAAAAAGAAATGATTACTTGCTATATAAAGATAAGAGTGTGGGGGAGAGTTTACAATCCACCCCCCTTATAGAAAGTTTCATCCTTGAAACTTACCTCAAGTAGCAAACAAATGAGGTTACCTCTTGCGCATCTCTAGCTCTGATTCCCAAGTAGCTTCTTCCACCCCATGATGTTGCCACAACACTTTCACGATTTGAATGACTTTATTGCAAAGCACCTTCTCCTTCGTATCTAAAATCTCCGCTGGTTGTTCTTCATATGTTGCCCCATCTTGTATTTCTATACCCTCCAAATCTAGGACATGCGTTGTATCTGATTGACACTTTCTCAACATTGATACATGGAGCACGTCATGTACTCCTGACAACTGAGTTGGTAACCCAAGTTGATATGTCCACGGTTTTGATCACTTCGAATGATCCAATATACCTTGGAGCTATTAACAAAGGTTTTAAATCGATTGACCCATCCAAGGTCCAACATACCATCCTTGGTACTCTATTATTGTCCATTTATAACATTTGAACGAAAGAATACATAGTCCCAAAGTTTGACAAAACAGTTTTAAAATTTCTGATTTTTAGAAAGAGTACCGGCACAGTGTACCAGTACTCTATACTCTCTGGACAGATTGGTACCAGTACATGGTACTGGTATGGTTTTTGCAAATTTGCCTGTTTCACCTGCTTTTCATTTCTAATCCTTTCCAAACCTTCCAAAACCAAACCAAAATTATACAACATACATTTGTACATCAAACATAGGTTGTACCAGTTCTACTACAAATGATTTCATATATTTACCCGAGTTTTATAATATTAGCATTTTCAAAAAGAAATGATTACTTGCTATATAAATATAAGAGTGTAGGGGGGAGTTTACAATCCACCCCCTTACATAAAGTTTCATCCTCGAAACTTACCTCAAGTAGCAAACAAATGAGGTTACTTCTTGCGCATCTCCAGCTCGGATTCCCAAGTAGCTTCTTCCACCTCATGATGTTGCCACAACACTTTCACTATTTGAATGACTTTATTTCAAAGCACCTTCTCCTTGGTATCTAAAATCTCCGTTGGTTGTTCTTCATATGTTGCCCCATCTTGTATTTCTATACCCTCCAAATCTAGGACATGAGTTGTATCTGATTGACACTTTCTCAGCATTGATACATGGAACATGTCTTGTACTCCTAACAACTAAGTTTGTAACTGAAGTTGATATGCCACTTTGTCCACCGCTTTGATCAATTCGAATGGTCTGATATACCTTGGAGCTAATTTTCCTTTCTTGCCAAATCTAACCACTCCTTTTTTGGATGACACCTTGAGGAACACATAGTCCCCCTCTTGGAATTCTAGGGGTCTTCTTCTTCTATCCGCATAGCTACTCTGTCTACTTTGAGCCATGTGTAGTCTTTCCCGGATGAGTTGAATTTTCTCCGTAGTTTCCCGAACAATTTTTGGCCCTAACAAGCTACTCTCACCAACTTCTAACCAACAAATCGGGGAACTACATGGTCTTCCATACAATGCCTCATAAGGAACCATTCCAATACTTTCTTGATAGCTATTGTTATATGCAAATTCCACCAACAGCAAATGAACACTCCAACTTCCCTTCAAGTCCAACACGCAAGCTTGTAACATGTCCTCCAAAATCTGTATTACCTTCTCAGATTGACCATCCGTTTGGGGATGAAGACGATGCTAAAGTGTAACTCTATCCCCATAGCTCATTGTTGACTTTGCCAAAATTGTGCCACGAAACGAGAATCACTATCTGAAACAATAAAGAGTGGAACTCCATGTAATCTAACAATCTCGCGAATATAAAGCTTACTCAAGGTCTCTAAAGTGTCTGTGGTCTTCAAAATCAATAAATGAGCAGACTTGGTAAGTCTATCTACAATAACCCAAACGGCATTATGTCAGCATGAAGTCCGTGGAAAACCAGACACGAAGTCCATGGTGATGTGATCCCACTTCCACTCTAGAATAGGCAAGGACTGTAATAATCCTTCGGGCTTTTGATGCTCAATCTTCACCTACTAACATACCACACACTTTGAAACGTACTAATCCACTTCTTGTTTCATCCATTTCCACCAATATTGATGCTTCATGTCCCTATACATCTTGGTACTACCCGTATGTATGGAGAATTTTGAACGATGGCACTCACCCAACACTTCTTCCCTTACTTGGTCATTATTTGGTACACACAGTCTTCCACAAAACTGTAATTCATCATCCTGTATCGACCAATTCTCAACAATCTCATTCCTCTCAAATCTACCCTAGATAGCTCCCAACTCAGTGTCTAATCGTTGCAACTCCACAATCCTTTATCAAAGAATTGGTTGAGCTGCAAGATTAAATAAGCATGATTGATCCCCCTATTTATCCACCTATAGATCAAATTCCTCCAAGGCATCAATCATCTTCCACCTATTAACAACAAGAACATTGATTTCACCCCGAGACTTTTTGCTTAGTGCATCTACCACTACATTCACCTTCCCCAGATGGTAGTTGAGTATGAAATCGTAATCTTCTAGATACTCAATCTACCTTCTTTGCCAAAGATTCAAGTCTTTCTAGGTGAATATATAATTCAGGCTCTTATGATCAAAAAGCACTTGAAATTTTTCTCCATACAAGTAATACCTCCACAACTTAAGCGTAAAAACCACAACAGCAAGTTCTAAGTCGTGAATGGGATAGTTCTGCTCATGAATCTTGAGTTACCTCGAGCCATAAGCAACTACCTTACTTCCTTGCATTAGCACACATCCCAACCCTCGTAATGAAGCATCGGTGTAACTTGTATCCTTCCCCACTACTCAAAATAATGAGGACACGAGTTGTTGTCAACCTTTCCTTCATGGTGCGAAAGGCTAGTTCACACTCTTTACTCCATAAGAATCTTTGTCCCTTGTTTGTAAGGCGAGTCATTGGCATCACTAGTTTTAAGAACCCTTCCACAAACCTTCAGTAGTAGCTTGCTAAGCCCAGGAAACTACGTATTTTGGTCACATTCTTTGGTGGTTCCCACTTCATCACTTCTTCAATCTTTTCGGGGTTAACAGCTACACCCTGTTCTGACACCACATGGCCAAGGAATTTCACTTCCTTCATCCAAAATTCGCATTTACTCATCTTAGCATACAATTTATGCTCTCTCAATGTCTATAGCACAATCGAGAGATGGCGTTCATGTTCCTCTTGTGTCCGTCAATAGATTAATAGGTCATCAATAAACACAATGAAAAACTAATCTAAGTACAACCAAAATACCCTATGCATCAAATCCATGAAGGCTGCTAGAGCATTAGTCAATCCGAACAGCATTACCATATATTTGAAATAACCATACCAGGTATGAAAAGTTATCTTAGGAATATCCTCCTCCTTGATCCGTAGTTGATGGTACCCTATGCGAAGATCAATCTTGGAGTAATACTTAGAACCCCTCAGCTGATCGAATAAATCATCAATTCATGGCAATGAATATTTATTCTTCACTGTCACCCGATTCAACCTTCAGTAGTCTGTGCATAACTGAAGTGTTTCATTATGCTTCTTTACAAAGAGGACCGGGGCTCCCCCAGGTGAAATGCTTAAACAGATAAACCCAATAGCCAATAGTTGGTCTAACTGCTTCCTTAGCTCCTTCAACTCCAAAGGTGCCATCCTATATGGAGCAATGGATATGGGTTCGATTCCTAGATAAAGATCAATCGTAAACTCAATCTCTCTCTGTGGGGGTAACCCTGGTAGTTCATCTGGGAAGACATCCAGAAACTCTGACACTATCAATACCACATCTAGTTGGGATCTATCCCGATCATCTCCCATCAAGCTAGCTAAGAAACTCAACTGGCTCCCCGCCTTAGCTTTCAAGAATCTACTACCTGTAGTAGGAAATGGATGGAAAGAATTTTGATCATTCATGAAACTGAAAACAACCCCTCTCGGTAATTGAAATGAAATCCGTTTACGAAAATAATCTATTACCACATGAAAGGTGGACAACAAGTTCATCCCAAATATTATGTTGTACCTCTTCATGTCTAATGCAACCAAATCTACAATTAATTCTTGCTCCCCAATTTGAAGCACACAACCTCTACACACCCTTCTAGTATCCAACCGTTCTCCTGTAGGCATGTCAATACTCAAAGCATGTTCTAGCTTTTCAAAGTCCAGTCCCAAATTAAAAGCATATGTAGTGCGTATGAATGAATGAGTAGCACCGAAATCAAATAAAATTCGGGGCCAAAAATTGTAGAGAAGAACAATACCTTCCACAACGGCATTGGAAACATCTTCCTCTGATTAGGTCACAGCAAACACTCTTCCTTGATTGGCAACGCCTAGGGCTAGAGCTCCTAACGGTCTCTACTATAGTAGCTTCTGGAGTGGTGGCTTGTTTGCATTCACTTGTCCTGTTGCTTGATTGGTCTTTGGTGGAAACGATGGGCATTTATTTTTAAAGTGCCTAAAACCTCCACATGTGAATCATTGACGTAGGTCAGTGCCTATTATCTCTGGTACACCTCTAGCTCCTCGGGCTGTCTGAAGTCTTTGTCCAACTGCCTAGTCTGGGCGATGGTAAGGTGCCACTCTCTGCCCTCCATTGATGCTAGCACCGATCCTGATAGGACCTCCCCTAGTGAAGTTCTGTAGCCTCTGGTTGTTTTCTGTGTCTCTCTTAACCAGTGCAGCTCTATCAACAAGATCCCTGTAGTCCCAAATCTTGAGAGCCACAAGCTTCTCCCTGATGGCAGGCCTCAAGCCCTGCTCAAAGCGTTTGGCCCTCCTGGCCTCAATAGATATGAACTCCGTGGCATAGTGGGATAGCTCATCAAACTTCCTCTCATACTCTGTCACTGTCATGCTACCCTGTCGTAGAGCAAGAAAATTTGCACTCATCTTGTCTCTAATCGATTCAGGAAAATATTTGTCTTGAAAGATCTAATCAAACTCCTCCCAAGTAAGAGCATCTGTGTTCCTTCTTCTCTTCACCGAGTCCCACCATTGATCTGCCTCCCCCTCTAGTAGATATGTAGCTAGGCCGACCCATAAATCCTCGGCTACTTCCATGCCTTCACACATTTTTTTTATCTGACGAATCCATTTATCCGCATCCATGGGGTTAGAGCTTCCTTGGAAAGTAGATGGGTGTTGCCGCAAAAATTCTCAAAGAACTACCATCCTTCGATTTTCATCCTCATTGCCCAATACATGAGCTAGTGGTTGAACTCCACCGTTGTGGTTGTTTCTTCCATTCTGGTGTTGTACCAGAGTGGTTAGCTCTTGTAGACATTGGTATATGTCGTTCATTGCATCTGGAGGTGGTGGTGGTGGGTTTGCTTGACCTCTACGACCACGCCCATGCCCATGCCCACGTCCACGTCCACGTCCACCGTCCATCCTACACATCAATTCACAATTTAGTTTCCTTGATGAACAAGACATCCTAACTATCACTTTAATCCTAAACATAAGACTGGTGTAAATTTAAATCAAGAATTTCATTCAACCTAGTCCTACTTCTCTAGTAGTGATTCATAACCAACAACTCCCATGTAGGACCTAATTCCTAGGCTCTGATACTAAAATTTGTAACGCCCTAAAATCCACCTTGGATGGCATTACTATCAAAAATCATTCACATCATGAGAGCAACTAATAAGATCCATAAATAAAGATAAGTTCATTCATCATCCATAATATATCAAAAGAATATGCCAAACCATGGCCATTATATCCAAAAGAATATGCCAAACAATGGCAATTACGCCCAAAAGAATATGCCCAAACTATTATCTCGCAACGAAATAAGGAAAGTATCAACATGAGCATTATCTCAACATGAAACTCCTAGCCTAGTACATAAAAATAGCAATTCTAGACATCCCCCTTCGGATCCACATGCCCATCCACTTGAGCTTCCCAATTTACCTGCTCGTCAATTCTGAGCTCTTCCTCTAAACTGAAATCTGAAAATAAATATTATTTGTAGGGGATGAGCACTAAGCTCTATAGGAAAATCCTCCCAAACTTGGACAAGGTTTTGAAAACATATAAAACAAGTTGGTCTCATTTCACAAATATAATATATAACTTTTGAAAGAAAACAGTGCCAGTTTATTAGACCTCAAGTTTAAGCAATATCAATAAATTAAAAGAAGAGATAAAACTAATTCCCAACAATAAGCCATTTCCAATCATCAACCATTTCCACAACAACAAACACTACCTACAATTTGTACCATTTTCAACAATGTATATCAAACCACAACTTATATCTTAGGTATGATGTATGACATCGCATGAATAAATACATCGAGAATATCTTGACCCACACACACACCCAATCCTCACAAGGATATCAAACTTTAGGAAGGGCGTATACCAACACATTGGTAGTGATGAATCCAACCTAGGAATAGTATACTAACCCTCATCCTTGATACCCGTAAGCGAATAGTAATTTGGTCCTTACAAGGCACAAACCCCACTACGAGTAATAGAAAAATTTCAAACCCACACGAAGTAAGAAACGCATCTACCCACTCTACGATACCCAGTCAACGGCCACCCATGGTCATCCAAACATCCACAAGAGATACAATTCCCAACAAATTTCTCAAATAACAAGCAAATCCAAAATCTCCAAATTTCACATATAGTATTACCATAGAACAATTTAAGAAAATAAGTAAGAGATCATCAACAATACTATTTTATTGTTCAATACAAAGCACTACAGTTTTGAAATCAAGGACAAAGGAAAAATCAAGAAAAAATTCATTTCTCTTGAAAAGTAGGGTTATAAGACATAAAAGAAAATTTGATAGCTATTCCACCATAGTTTCCCTCAAAACATGGGAATCTTTGCAAAAATATCAAGGAGTAAGGATTTCATAGCATATATATATGATTGAGAGTGAAAAGAATACATATATGTAAGTCCTACCCTCAATGAACAAGAGTGGCGAAGAAACCCCTACCTTGAATCAAAAGTTCCAAGTAAAACCCCAAGCTCTAGAGACTTCCTTCCTCCCTTTTCTTTTTCCCCTTATCTTCTCCTAGGGTTCTATGTGGATTGGGGTGAGAGTGGAGTGAAGAAATGGAAGATGATGAAAATGGTGTTTTAAAGCCAGCCCAATCCCAAATTTTACTGTTTATAGGGCCAAAAATTATATTTTTCTCCGAAATTATGATTTTTGCCAATAAATATCTTCAATTTGATCTCTATGACTATCCCAAGATTTTTAGACATTCTGGATTCATTTTTAATGTTATTTTAACCTAAAAATATTTAGTTTTATGATTTATCTTTATTCTAAAGTATATTTACACACAAAACACTAAAATTACTATTTTATTCCTCCAAACAGATATTAGCGAGGTTTTGAATCGATTGACCCATCCGAGGTCCAACATACCATCCTTGGTACTGTATTATTGTCCATTTATAACATTTGAAAGAATGAATACATAGTCCCAAAGCTTGGCAAAACAGTTTTAAAATTTTTGATTTTTAGAAAGAGTGCCGATACAATGTACCGGTACACTATACTCTCTGGACAACATCGTACCAGTACACGGTATTGGTACGGTTTGTCCGGATTTGCCTATTTCACCTGTTTTGCGTTTCCAATCCATTCTAAACCTTTTCAAAACCAACCCAAACTTATACAACATACATTTGTACATCAAACATAGTTGGTACAAGTTCTACTACAAACGATTTCACATATTTACTCGGGTTTTATAATATTAGCATTTCCAAAAAAAAAATGATTACTTGCTATATAAAGATAAGAGTGTGGGGGGGGGGAGTTTACACAACTAGCTAAAGTTTTTGGGCTTTCATTAGTAGTGTCAGATCAGCTTGGGATCTTTATCAGCATACATTCTAGGATTCCAAGCAACTCAGAGCCCACTGCAGCTAGACTTCTTTGTCCATTGCACTTCTATTTTCAGCTGTACTCCTTTAGATTCTAGGAGTTTCAACTTTCCACACAAGTATCCTATTGGTTTTCCTACATCAGTAGGATTCTATCTGTAGTAGGATCTTCAATTGCCTGGACTCTTATCTCTCAATTGGTGTCTATCACTGAATTTTCAAAGTTAGATTATCTTGTGGATATGTCTCAGCTGGATGAATTCCAACACCTTACCAGATTCATGCCTGCTGGATACATGGTCATCTACCTACCTAGTTGAGCTCTTTTAGACCAGCTAGAATAACAATATTTTAAAGGCAGCATGCCTAGGTTTTTATTTATTTATTACGTGTACTAGGCATGCATTTTGCTTTCTTTTATTTTTAATTTATTCTTTTCAAGTAATTAGATTGCATTGAGGGGTAAGGTACATACGTCCCCCCCTTTTTAGGTGTAATTTAACTTTGAATCAATAAAATTTTCCTCATACCATCAAGGTTCAACAAAAAAAATTATAGGCACTAGAGGGCTTGCTTAAGGCAGCAGAAGTTGGATGGTCCAATCAGAGGCCTTGGCTATAGTTGTTGACCAATGGGAGAAGAAAAGGGAGGTAAGGCGGTTTGCTTACCGTCCAGATGCCACCACCACCATCCGGACACCACTCTTCCTCTGGTTTTTGCTTTACTTTGCATGGTGTTATGTTGTGGTATTTGCACTTGCCCTCCCTTGCTGACTTGGCATGGATACTTTGCACCCCTTAACTTTGTGACAATTATGCACAAAGCTCTGAAAATTAACAAGTTTTAGACGTTAACCCTAATTTACGCACTAACCCTAATTTTATGTACTTTGTTTGTTTTTACTCTTTTCATTAACACAATTAACCTAATAATCTGAGTTATTAACGCACTAATTCCGGTTAATCACACCCCCTCTCAAATATGGTTTCTTCTCTTTTCTCTAGCCTAAAATAACTCCTACTGTATAATCACTCGCATCACACATTAATTCAAAGTGTAAGGACCAGTCAGGAGGTTGTATAATTGGTGCAAAAATAAATCAAATGGTAATTGACATGTATCATTCCAATCAAATGGTATGTCCTAACATAAGAGAGTACACATAGGCCTGGATATCAAACTGAAATTCTTAATGAATCTTCTATAGATTTTTGCATGACCTAAAAAAGATCTGACATCTTTTACAGTCTAGGGTGAAGGGAGATTGGATATTAAATCAATTTTAGCCTTATTGACTTCAATTCCCTCTGCAGAAGCTACATAACCTAAAACAATATCCTGTGTGATCATGAAATGACATTTTTCCCAATTCAACACAAGATATGTTTCTTCACATTGTGTAAGAACTTTTTCAAGATTTTCTAAACCTAATTCAAATGAATCACCATAAACTAAAAAATCATCCATGAAAACTTTTAAAAATTGCTCCACCATATCACTAAAATACTTAACATACAATGCTAAAAAGTAGCTGGAGCGTTACACAATCCAAAAGACATTCTTTTATAAGCAAGAGTGCCACAGGGACATGTAAAAATGGTTTTCTCTTGATCATCAATTACAATTTCAATCTGATTATAACCGAAATTACCATCTAAGAAACAATAATATGCATGACCAATTATTCTCTCTAAGACTTAGTATAAGAAAGGTCAGGAAAATTGATCTTTTCTAGTGAGTGAATTCAACTTTCGATAGTCAATACGCATACGCCAACCGATGACTGTACGCATATGGACTAATTCATTTTGTATAATAGTAACACCAGATTTTTTTGGCACTACCTATGTTAGGCTGACCCATTTACTATTAGATATAGAATAATTAATATCAGCATCTAACAGTTTATGCACTTCAGCCCTGACTATTTCTTTCAAATGCGGGTTCAATCTTCTTTGTAATTGTTAGGATGGTTTAGAATCTTCTTCTAAGTATATGAAATGAGCACATAGAAGAGAACTTATTCCCTTTATAACTGCTATTAACCAATGAATAACACATTTTTGATTCTTTATGACCTCTATCAATTTTTTTTCCTAGACTTCTGCCAATTTTGAAGATATTATCACTGGATGAGTTCCATCCTCCCCCAAGAAGACATATTTCAAGTTAGTCGGGAGAGGTTTCGATTCTGACTTAATAACTTCAATAATGGGCTTTATAAATTTGGGTTTAGCTGGCAGTAAATTTTCAAATTTCAAACTCCATGCTTTAATGATTGACACATCTACAGAATCATCATTATGTATAGAATCTAATGCATGTGACTCCTTCTTTATACACTCTTTTTCAAATAGACTATGAGTTACACAATTCACTTCACTAATCACCTCCTCTTCTCTAGGCTATTTTACCATGTTAAGCACATTCAATTCCAAGATCATGTTTCCAAATGAAAGTTTCATGATTTCATTCCTACAATTAATCAATGCATTTGATGTAGCAAGGAATGGTCGACATAGAATGATAGGAATGTATGTAAAAGTATTCAGAATTGGCTGAGTATCTAAGACAATGAAATCCACTAGGAAATAGAATTTATCAACTTGAACTAAAACACATCCTCCACAACTCCTCATGGGGGTTTTCGCAGATCGGTCTGCCAGTTGTAATGTGACATTGGTGGGTTTCAAATCACCTAACCCTAACTATTTATAGACCGAGTATGGAAGCAGATTAACACTAGCTCCCAGATCAAGCAAGGCATACTCAATTCGAATATTTCCAATTATACAAGACACTATAGGACTTCAAGGATCTTTGTACTTAAGAGGGGCCTTGTGCTAGATGATAGCACTAACCTACTTGGTTAAGAATGTTTTTTTTTTGTGCATTGATTTTCCTTTTGATTGTGCAAAGATCCTTCAAAAACATTGCATAGGATGGGACTTGTTTGATTGCATCCAATAGGGGGATGTTAATCTTTACTTGCTTGAACAATTCAAAGATTTTAGAATGATTGGTAGAAGTTTTAGGTTTCTTAACTGCTTGAGGAAAAGATAACGAAATAGGACAGGAAGGTTCTTTTTCATTTGGCGATTCTGGTTCCTTTTCAGTCACTGGTTCAGGCTCAATTGGTTCATTTACTGGGATCAACTCAGGTTTTGGCTTATGAATTAACATGTCTCCAATGGTTTTGTCAATCTCTTTACCATTTCTCAGTGTGGTAATTGCTTGGACTTGAATCAGAGATGGTTCAAAAGACACAACATTAGCCTGGTTTTGACTCTGTGGGGGTTTTGGTTGAGAAGGGAACTTTCCCTTCCCTGATGTGCTCAAGGACTAGGTTAATTTGCCTAAATGAATCTTGATGTCTTCAATACTCTATGAGCTTTGAGCTTTAAAATTACTAAATGCATGGGTGTGCTATGTATTGAAGCTCATCTAACTAAGGATAAACTAGTTCATGGTGTACTCTAGACTCCATTTGTGTGGGGGGTTGATATGGCTTATGCGACTATTGAGTTTGGGGCTGACTTGAAGGTGGAACTTGTGATTGAATCATAGGCTGTGTGTTTTTCTAATTGAAATTTGGGTGGTTCCACCACCCTTGGTTATAGGTTTCAAAAAAAGGATTGGAATAAGGCTTGTTAAAGTTCGAAACGGCATTGGTATGTTCCATTAAGACCTCTTTGAATGGTGGAATGGTTGGACATTCCCCCATGGGATGTTCTAACAATGCACAGATTTTACAAGATTGCTCTATGGTAGACACTACAGACACTTCCTTCATTATTTTCATTTCTAAAGCGTCAAGCTTTCTAGACAATGTAGCCATTCTGGCCCTTAGGTCATCATCTTCTTTTAATAGATACTTTCTTCCTTGGGATGTAGATGGCTTGGTCTCAACAATGTTTGCAGAGGCCGAGTTCCACATTTGGGAACTCTCAAAAATGGTATCAAAGAACTCAAATGCCCTCTTGGGACTCTTACTTATAAATTCTCCTTGGGCCATAATTTCAACAAACTAACACAATGCAGATGGGAAGACGTCATAGAAAAAACCTATGAGAGTCCAACTCTCAAATGCATGATTCGGGCAAGCTTGGAGAAGATCTTAAATCTCTCCTAACATTGATAAAAAAATTTCCCTTCTTTTACATAAAAATTCATGATTTGACGTCTTAATGCATTAGTGAGATGCACAAGAAAAAAATGTTTGAAAATTTTGGTTTACAAAACTTGCCAACTCATAATAGACTAGGCTTTTAAAGAATTTAGCCATTGTTTAGCTTTGTACTTCAAAGAGAAAGGAAAAAGTTTCACCCGGGCCATTTTAGAATTAGCTTGCAAAGCACCACATAATTCTTCAAATTCCTTAACATTCAAATATGGGTTTTCAGATTCCAAACCATGAAACTATTGTAACCACTATATTATCCCTACCTTAATGTTAAAATTTGGAGCAGTAGTGGAAAAAGCAAAGCATGATGGACACTAGTGCGTGCAAGATGCAAATATTCTCTTAATGGTCGGGCATTCTGAACTACCTCTTCTTCTCATTGATTATTATGGGCCATGCTTTATTCAAATGATGCTTGTGACGAGGATGAAGATGATGGAGATGAAGGATTAGACTGATTTACAGACCCTACTGATGACTTAACAGACATAAACAATGAAAATGCCACAAATAGTAAATATACGTATAATACAAACTAAACAACTTCCCTGTTCAATTTGAAATCACCGTAACTCCCCAGCAACAGTGCCAGAAATCTTGATCGACTATCCACCTAAATATTGGTGTACACCCAAGTATAAGTGGTCAAATTGCAATATAATACTTGATTTAAGTTCGAGGTCAAACCCACTAGGAGCTAATAATTGGAATTCATAACAGAAATGGTAAAGTTGTTACAAATACAAAAATGTAATAAAATAGCTTGTGGTGCGAGCATAGAACAATTAAAATAAACTTAATTAAAACTGTGGAAATGCAATAATTAAAAGGTACCTTTTAGTTCAGGGATTCCACATGCGAAGTACTGGAAATGACACCTTAGAACAATTAACCCCAATTTTATTGGAAAGTCAACTGGTAGGTATGATTTATATTAAACCGTAACCAACAATGAATTAGGTTAGCCAACAAGTATATATTCAATGCAACAATAAAATAATCTGAGTACACCAAAAGGCAAGCCACTCAGGATAAATACTTGAATTACTCAATCGGCATCTCTTTACCATGCATCAATTAAACAATCCTAGTGAACCAAAAGGCAAGACATTAGGAAGAACACTATAGTTATTCAACCGGCAGGTTGATGATTCACTAATGACGAGATTTTAGCTTATGCATTGAATCAAAAACATTAGCTATGTCGAGGCTTAACCTGTCTATAACCAATCTTTTGACTGTTACATAAAGTCCAATCACGTACATCACTGTATCATGCATGAAGTACGTAATTAGTAGATAGTATGGTATATAGCATTAGGTATTGCTCGGTGTTCATAACCATGAACATATTATAAATGTAGCCATCCATCAATATGAGAGGTGTATATACATTAAAGCATAGTTAAAACATCGGTATTTTTATAACTTAAACAATATCTTACATATGTTCACCCTTCACCGAAGGGTAACAATGAAATATTCACACCCCATTGCTATAGACGAGCAAGAGGTGTGAAATAGTTCCATTACAACACAAAATAAAATAGAGACAATCCCTCCCCGGGGAATAGTTGAAACACAATCACTCTTACCATCGGTTGGGGCAGAAAGGTGGGAGAGGTTTAACCCTCCAAGTAAAAAGGAATAACATAAATGTAGAAGAAAGAAAAGCTGCTAGAAAATTGGTGCTTGGTTTTTTTTCCCGTCATTCCTAACCTCCAGACATGAACTCAATGTGTATAGGGCTTAGGGTGAGTGCCACTCTCACTCGAATGCGATGCAAGAAATAGGGAAACGGGTGCATGAAATGAAATGCGTGTGTCTGTGAACAAAAATGCTCCCCAAGCGCAAAGAGACTTTCGAGTGTCGTGTTTACTTGGAAATCGTATTCCAATGTCGTCTGCTCAGGGAAGGAAGTGAATCATTTTGAATGTGATTTTTGTGAAAAAGGGTAAAGTGTAAAAATGTTTGAGTTTGAGTTTTGGTGATTGTGTTTTTGCTTAAAATGAAATGGAACAAGTGTTGGCTAATCAAAATGGGCCATTCCAATGGGAATGCTAAATCAACTCAACACCTTTCTCCAATGGTGCCTAGATGTTCGATTGATTCGTAGGAAGCGCAGGACCAAAATGGAGGTGATGATTGAAGCATATCCCATAACAAGTCTACGGTGTATCAAGAACACAAAACCACGTCCACACTTAACCTAGTCAAACTGAATCAATGTACACTATGTAGAGAAAAGAAAACGAGTTGAAATAACATACCCAAGAGGAGTTTTCCCTTGGATTAGCCAACATAAAACTTTGCTACTCATACTAAAGGGAAAGACATGCATAATGTATAGAGACATAATGAATAAATAAAGATTGGAGTTTAATGCAAGAAAACTTAAACTATGAAGAAATACATTTAATACCCAATTCAAAAGCTTGAAATGACGAAAGCTTGACACAACAATGGTAAAATCCAAAATGTAACATTAAACTTGAAAGGTGCTTGTAATAAATGACATTAAATACATTAAATGAAGTTTACACAAGTCTTACAATAAAATACAAGTGAAATGATGGAAGGAAATGCAAAAAATATCAACTTCTCTCTCTAGAACTTCATCTTCTTCCTTGGAGCTTCTCTCTCTATAATGCAATGTAATCTGTATAATGGTGTATCTCCTTGCCAAAAACATCCATGGAGCTCCTTAGGGTCTATGTGATAGACCTCCCATCATAGGAGGTTGAATGGATGGAGAAGGCAGGCTAGCACAGGCCTAGCCTGCACTCCCATACTTCCTTTCTTCTTTCTCTACTCATTAATGTCCAAGCGTCCAAAGTACAAGCTAGTGTTGAGGAGGGGATGTTTGTGTGTAAGGAGTGTTAGGGAGTTTTAGGTACAAGTGGGAGACCCAATGGTGGGACCCCCAAAGTTGCAAAGTTTGATTTATAGAATTTGGCATGTTTCAGTAAAACCTACTGGCAGTTTTTACTCTAGTGAGCAAAAACTATTGATTAGTTTGCGGTAGGTGCAGGTCCAATAGCCAAAACCTACTGATTAACCCTAATTACTGTGTAAACTGTAATGATTAACTAATCAACTTTGTAAGATAAAACAACTAAAAATTATCAATTAGGAGTAATTATAATTTGTGTGGAAATTAAAATTTTAAATACTTTATGTTTAAGTTTCAAGTTCTAATGCAGAAATACCAGAGAATACGAGGCAATTTTGCAAAAATTGAAACAACAAAGGAGCAAAGTGTAATATAGACACATGGAACATCCAGCACGTGACACATGGATTAACTGCAAGGCACCTTGAAGCTTAAGAACAAGACACATGGAACCTCTTGCAAGGCATCACCATTCAGATGGTGATCCTAGGGTCCGGATGGTCACTAGGGGCGTTCTCCACCATTTCAAGAGGGCCAGCCATCCTAGAGATCCAAAGGGAGAAATCCAAGGGAAGAAAAAGAGAGAAAAAGAAAGAAAAAGAGACTCAAATACAAAGTCAGTTTGTCCTACACCAATATTCTGTATTTCTACATTTCTGTTGTATCTTTCTATTTGGATAGTTAAACTACCACCACTTTTTTGTCTTAATTGATAATAAAGGTGGTTGTGTTTCAGTTGTTCCATGTGAAAGAAGTTTTAGAGTTTATATTTTAATTTCAGTTGTAATGAAAACTGCCCGCACTTCTAGCATGTCTGTAGCAATGAACAGTGAGTAGTTCACTTATACCCTTCGATGAAGGGTGAATATATGTATATTTTTGGTTAACTTCTGGAAATGTTGATGTTTTATTTACATCTTTATCTATATATGTATTATAAGCTTCATGCATGATACAGTGATGTGCGTTGTTTCGGTGTTGTGCCTGGAATTACGTCATCAGTGCATCATCAACCTGCCAGTAAAACAACCACGACATTCCTATCAGTATGGTTTATCCTCCACTGGAACGCTGAGGATGTTTAACTATTGCACAGTACTAAACCTAAATGATTCTCATGAATGACTTGTCCTTCTAGATTATTAGGGTTGTTCATATATAATAACACTGCCAGATGAATATATACAGTGTTCCTATTGATATGGCTAGTCCTCCACAGGAACACTGAAGATGTTCTTCTGTAGCATGCTATAACTATCAGATTAATGACCTAAGTGATCCTCATGAATGGCTTGCCCTTCTGGATTACTAAGATCATTTAACTAGTATAAATGATAATATTCTTAGTTGAACAACCACAGCATTCCTATCGGTATGGTTTATTCTCTTTAGCACTCCTAATCCTTCAAAAGATCTATAGTTTGAGCAATATTCCCCCAATCTTGCAACCATAGGGCTACATGACAACACTGTTCAAATACCTGAACAAAGTACACATGAGCATCACCATGGCTTTAAATGCTATTCTAGAGTATGCATCTACACATTCATTTTCAAACTAATGTGTGTGTGAAGTGAACATGTAATTTAAGCATTTACCCAATGGAATTCACGTTCACTTGGCTATTAAATTCAACTTCGATGCAAAACTCACCAAGGGTTTCTCTGAACAATGAATCACACTATGATTATTCTAGCATGCTCTCCATGTGTATATGTGAGATAGAATCTTATGCACAAATCGTAGTATGCCCAAAAATGAAGCACATGCATAAAAATGAAACAACCTTGGCATAATCTCATGAAAGGAATGTTAGGGCACTAGATAGGAAAATTAACATTTCTTTTTCTTTAAAGGTGTGCCTTTCCCATGCTTTCTCTAGATCATTTAGGGCTTTCAAAGGTTGCAATGAGGCCTTGGGGTGATATTGAGGCAAATGAAATGAAGGAAAGAGGACAACAAAGAGGGTTATTCCGAGGCATGACCTTTATTGTCAACAATTTCCCCTTTTGTAGAATTTTCTGCTTATCACCTTCACTTTACTCTTTGTTTCTTTTTCCCTCCTTTTCCTTAACATTTTCCTTTTCTTTTTTCTCGTTCTTTTTCTTCTTCAACCCCTTTTTTCTCCTTTTCTTGAATTTTTTTTCTGTCTTTTCCATTCAACATTTTGAATTCAGCATCATTTATCCCTCTTTTGGTTTCCTCCCCACATTTTCTACCCTTTTATGATCAATCACAATCAATTCTCAAAATAACCAAGGTGTGGTAAATTTTTATCATCTTGCACTGTCTTGGTCAATTGTGTGGCATGCAAATGATTTTTTTCATTTAAGGCTCAATCATGCCACCAGTGATAAAAATTTCCAAGAAAATGGCTAAGGCTCAAAGCATTTCAAAGATGGCCTGAGATCATTTCTAAATAAGCATGGGGAGACATGTTGGCATCTCAAGACAAAATTAATCAACTATCCACATGCACTCTAACCGAAGCAAGCATAATGAGATTATTTAATAGATTTTGAAATTGAAAAATTGTTCTTTTGAGTAAGTGTAAGTTCCCTCCAACAAGGATTGGCACTAAGCTCACATGGGTACTTATTTCATCTCCACTATTCATGTTAAGCACTAAAATGTGAATCCAATCCATAAATTGTCAAAATTACACATTTAAGGCACTTATGGTTGAGTTCGAAAGCAAACATATTTGTGATACTCAAGCATAGGATAAACTTCTATAATTTACTCATGTATTCAAAATTCAAAGCAAAGATAAAAATATCCACACACCAATGACACTTTGAAAAGGGGAATATATGTCAACATTCAGCTATTTTTCACCAAAAAAATTTTAAAATTTTTCACATATGTCTCAATTATTCTAAACAAAACTTTGTAGAGCATGTGAATGGTGAATTTCACCACAAAATGGTATTATCAACAATAAATTTTCACAAAAAATTGGTTTCATGCATTGTCTTTAATGCAACAAAAATATATAGAATGCAATGATGGACTTTAAAAAGATAAGTAGGGTTAGAAAGCACCTCGCACTAAACTTTGACAAAAACACCGTAATCTACACATTTGAAGAAAGAAAACTACACAATGATGAAAGTAAGTAAACAAATTAACTTGGAAAATGCATGATAAAAGAAAGCGATTGTACACTAAAATCTACTTGGACAGTTATTCCTCAACAAGGTCCCGGCAAACTGGATCCACAAACTCTTCTTCCACCATTTTAACCTCGAACCCCTCAAAGAATGGATTAAGTCTTTGGCCATTGACCTTGAATGTTTTGCCATCTTTGGGGTTTGTAATTTCCACTAGCTCCATTGGGGTAGGCCACCTTGAAAACATAGGGTCCATCCCAGCGATATCGGATTTTTTCTTGGAAAATGGAGAGTCGTGAATTATACAAGAGCACTTTTTGTTCGGGCTCAAATATATTTCTCACAATGAATTTATCATGAAAGATCTTTGCCCTCTCTTTGGAAATTTTTAAGCTCTCATATGCATATCTCCGGATTTCCTCTAATTCATTCAACTCCAACTTCCTATTCTCTCTGACCATTCTAAAATTAAAGTTCAAGGTTTTGATGGCCCAATAAGCCTTGTGTTCAATATCTATCCACAAATGACATGCCTTGCCATAGACTAGCCTATAAGGAGACATTCCTAGAATGGTCTTGTAAGTGGCATGGTAAGTCCACAAGGCATCGGTCAACCTAAGTGACCAATCCTTTCGATTCAGACTCGCCTTTTTCTCTAGTATGTTTTTAATCTCCTTATTTGCCAACTCGGCTTGGCCATTAGTCTGTGGGTGATAAGTGGTGGACACTTTGTGTGTTATGCCATATTTATGCATTAGAGATGCAAATGGCCTATTGCAAAAAATGAGACCCACCGTCACTTATCATTGCACAAGATACCTCAAACCTTGAAAAGATGTTTTCCTTTAATAACTTGAGCACAACTCGATGGTCATTGGTCTTGGTTGGGTTGGTCCCTACCCACTTGGACACGTAGTCCACTGCTACTAGGATATAAAGGTAGGCAAAGGACATAAGAAAATGATCCATAAAGTCGATGCCCCAACAATCGAATATATCAAGGACTAGCATGAGGAAAGGGGCATCATATTCCTACAGATCACACTGCCCAACCTTTGGCACCTATCACGCTCTTTAAAAAATGAAACACAATCTTTGATTAAAGAGGGTCAATAAAAACCAGATTGCAAAACCTTAGCTGAAGTTTTCTTTAAAGAGAAGTGGTCACTGCATGCCTCAAAATGGTAGAATGAAAGGACATCTTGTTGTTTATTTTTAGGTACACGTCTCCTCATCACTTGATCTGGGCAATACTTAAACAAATACAGGTTGTCGAAGTAAAAGTACTTCACAACCGCCATGAATCTTCTTTTGTCCTCTCGACTCCAATGCGGTGGTATTTCTCCTATAGCAAAATAATTATAGATGTCAACGTACCAAGGACAAACAAAATGAATAGGAAAAAAATGCTCATCAAGGAAAGATTTAGGGATAGGAATATGCTCTTCAGCATCTTGGATGAAAATTCAAGACAGTTGGTCCCCCACCATATTCTCCACTCCTTTCTTATCTTTAATGGTCAAGTTGAATTATTGTAGGAGGAGGATCCACCTAATGAGTCTCGATTTCACGTCCTATTTAGACAAAAGATACTTCAAAATAGAGTGATCAGTGTAGACTACAATTGGAGAACCAATGATGTAAGACCTAAATTTGTCCAATGCAAATCCTACGGCTAGCAACTCTTTTGCAATGATAGTGTTTCATTTAGAGTCTTGCTAGCATATTATATTACATAAGACCTTTTTTTCTTCCCGTTGACCAAGAACTAAATCGACCGCATAATCACTCGCGTCGCACATAAGCTCAAATGGGAGTTCCCACTTAAGTGGTCGCATGATTGGAGGTGAAGTGAGCTTACTTTTTATTTTTTAAAAGAAGCCTCACAATCATTCAACCATACAAAGGGAACATCCTTTGCAAGCAAATTGGTCAAGGGCCTTGCCAATGTACTAAAATTTTTTATAAATCTATGATAAAAATTGGCATGGCTAAGAAATGACTTGATATCCTTAAGGACTTTTGGAGTGTGGTGGTTGGAAATTTCTTCCACCTTGGATTTGTCTACTTCAATCCCCGTCTCTAATATAATGTGCCTGAGCACAATTCCTTGTGTCACCATGAAGTGGCACTTCTCCCAATTGAGAACCAACCTCTTTTCCTCACATCTTTCAAGCACTCTCTCCAAATTCTCCAAACTCCCTTTAAATGAGTCCCCAAAAATTGAGAAATCTTCCAAGAAAACCTCCACAATTTTCTCCATTATATTGCTAAAATTCCCATCATGCATCTCTAAAAAGTTTCGGGACATTACACAACTCGAATGGCATTTGGCGATAAGCAAAGGTGCCAAAAGGGCACATGAAGGTTGTCTTCCCTTGGTTCTCCAAAGAAATCTCGATTTGGTTGTAACTAGAGTAGCCATCCAAGAAGCAATAATAGAGGTGTCTGGCTACTGCCTCCAACACTTGGTCAAGGAAGGGTAAAGGGAAATGATATTTCCTTATACTTGAGTTGAGTTTTCGATAGTTAATACAAACTCTCCAACCAGTGACCACCCTTGTCGGAATCTACTCGTTCTCCTCATTTGCCACCACAGTGACCCCAGACTTCTTTGGCACTACTTGAGTGAGACTAACCCATTTACTATCAACAATTGAAAAAATAATGCCCACATCAAGTAGTTTAAGCACCTCATCCCTCACCATATCCGTCATGATAGAATTAAGCCTTCTTTGTGGTTGTCGAGACGGTTTGGCGTCTTCCACCATGTAGATTCAGTGTGTGCAAATGAAGGGACTAATCCCCTTAATATTGGCGATTGTCCTACCGATTGCTCCCTTATGCCTTCTCAACACTTCCAACAATTTTTCTTCTTGCCTCTTCTCCAAGGACGAACTTATCACCACCATAAATGTCTTGTGCTCCCTAAGAAATGCATACTTCAATATGTAAGGCAGTGGTTTTCAATTCCAAGATTGGTGTTTGGACGGTTGATGGAAAAATTCTTTTTTCTTGTTATAGAAGTTTCTCAAATGTTGGGGCCCAACTTCCTACCACTTGTATAGTTTTCGTCTCCTCTTCCTTACCAATATCTTCCTCCCCCTAACTTGAATGACAAAGTAGTTCCATATGGTCCCCCACCAATGTGTCAATTCGATTGACCTCATGCACTTCCTCATCATCACCCGGTTGCTTGCACAAGTTGAATACGTTATGGTATATTTTCATGTTCCCAAAGGCAAGCTTCATTAGTTTTTTCCTGTAATTGATCACAACATTAGATGTAACAAGGAAAGGCCTACCTAGTATCAATGGAATTTGAGAACTAGGATTAGCAACCGAATAGGTATCAAGTACAATAAACTCACCGAAAAATAAAATTTGCCAACATGAACTAAAACATCCTCAACTACTCCACTTGAAGAGTGATTGGAGTTGGCTTCTGATAAGCATAGAATAATGCACATCATTTGTCTCTTTGCAACCATTTTATACTTGCTTTCATGGAGAAAATTGCATTCACCCTATCAATTAATGGGGTTTTGTGTGATTGTATGACATGTATTAAGCCTTCTATCAAGTGCTTAAAGACAATAAAGAAGGAGGGAAGGCTAAACGGGCGGCTTAGGATAGCAAAAAATCAAGAAAAAGCCAAAACATGTGAAAACCTACCAGTATGTTTTGTGAAGTTCTACCAGTAGGTTTTGTGCACTAGAAATCTTCTACTGCTACCCCAGCCAAAACCTACCAATAGGTTTTGCCTACTAGAAAAAACCTACCAGTAGGTTTTGCTAACATTCTACCGATAGATTTTGCCCAGAAATGCCAGAAAGCTACAATCTCAACTCTTCGTAGGCCCACCTTTAGTTCTTTTACACATCCCTTAACATATTCTACATACAAGCATGCTCTCTTACACCTAAGGTCTGACTTTGGAAGAAGAATCATGGAAGAGGAAGATAGAGAAAGAGAGTTGTTAGGGAAGCATGGAAAAGGCAAGGCATGGTCTGTCCTTGTTTGCCCAATTGTCCAATCCCTTCCCAATTATGGTAAGTCAGCTCTCACAGGCCTTAGGGGGTGATGGACAAAAAGGAAGAGATTCTTACACCATTATTCAGCTACACACATAGTTTTAGAGAGAGAAGCACAAGGAAGAAGATGAAGTTAGAGAGAGAAAGCTGGATTTTCATATTTCTTTACCATTTTCAGTGTTGTAAACTTTAAAATTACTTGTAATCTTTTCCTTTTTCAATTTAAACTCTTTAATTTAAGTTGTATGCAAGTTTAGCTAGTTGTTTTTGGCATTTCAATTTCTACATTTGGGTATTTGTTTTCAATATTTGTATTTTGGTCATGAATGCTACTTCACTTGTAGTTTAACTATTTTCTTTCATTAATACAAGTTTCATGCTCCATTTCTCTACCATGTTTGTTTACTTTGTGTTGGGCTTTCCTTTTATTATGAGTAGCTAGATTTTTAGCTGGCTAATGCAAGGGAGATTTCCTCTTAGGTATGCTAAATCAACTCTCCTCCATTCTCTCTTCACTTGGGGAGCACTTTTGCAAAAACACACACACATTTTTCCCATTTCTAGCATCAAACCTGAGGGAGAGTGACACTCACCAGCTTCTATAAGCCATACACACATAGTTCGGGTTCATGTTTGGAGATTAGGGGAACCAAAATCAAGCATTTTTGGCACCGTTGTTGGGGAAGGCTAGCATCGAATTAGAAGGTGATTCTAGACAATAGAGGTAAGTCCCGTGATTCTCATCACGGGCCGAGGTATGTTGCTCCTTTGTACATACCTGTATTTACTTTCCATTTTAATTGTAGATAGTGTTTTTGAATATGGGGACGGTACGACCAAAATAAACTTATAAGACTTGCCATAGACCCAAATATGAATCTTGACTAATACCTAACCAAGGATGCTGGTGATAACTTCGGGGATGATGATGCTAATGTTCCAAGGGATGGGGGAATGCAAAACTATAGAATGCCAAATCTCCAAATGCATTTTCCCCCTCCTAGGAATGAGGGAAACAATATCTCAATTGATCCTCTAGCGAGGTCAATAAGGGATTATTTTCAACCAACCCGAACCACCACCCCCTCTAGCATACTTCTCTGGTCCAAGCTCATGCCTTCTTTGTTAAACCAGGAATGTTACAACTTCCTCCTTATTTCCATGGAATTGAAAGAGAAAATCATTATATTCACATTAAGGTATTTGAGGAAATTGTTGCAACATTTCTCACAAATCATGCCATGGAAGACATAGCTCGCAAGCAATTCCCCTTCTCCCTTAAAGAGAAAGCCAAAATTTGGTTGAACTCATTGAAACCTCAATCGATAAGTTCTTGGGCACAAATGCTTTCCGAATTTTTAAACAAATTTTTTTCGGTGCCTAAGACCACTGCTCTTAAGAAACAATTCAAAGAAATTCGATGAGCAATTTTATCAAAGTTGGGATCAATACAAAGAGTTGTTACAATCCATTCCACATCATGGATTCAAACCATGACAATTTGTTAGTTTCTTCTATGAAGGAATTACACCGGCCCAATGATAATTTATAGACATGATGTGTAATGGAGAGTTTCTAAATAAAGATCCAGATGAGGCCCTTGAATACTTCAATACATTGGCACAAAATGCTCAATCATGGGATATCACAAATCCAAATGATGTGCCAAGGTCCTCTCTAGGGAGTCAACCAAGTGGGGGAGGGATGTATAATTTATGGGAGCACGAAGACTTGCTTGCCAAAATCACAAAGTTGTCCTGAAAGGTGGAGATTCTAGAAGTGAATAGGAGGCATGAAGTGTCTAGCATTGCTAAGGCTAAGGAGTGTTGCAATATATGCGAAAGTGTTAAGCATTCTACCTTGGAGTGCCCAAACATTCTGGCACTCAAAGAGCTTTATCATGAGCAAGTGAATGCTTTCAACCAAAGTAAACAATCATTCTCTCCACATTCCAATACATATAATCTGAGTTGGAGCAATCACCTAAATTTTAATTGGAAGAATGACAACGCTACTCCTCATGGGTCTAGCTCAATGTCGCCTCCCATTCCACCCAAGCAAAATCAATCCTACTATAATTATGGTCCCTCGTCTAGCTCCCAATATCCGTGGTCCAATCAACAAGGTTTTTCCCAAAATCCACCACCTTAACAAGGTTTTGGTCAACAAGGACCATCCAACCCACCCACCTACCAACCTCCTCATAAAAGAAACTTGGAGGATGTTGTGCACCAATTCATTCAAAGCCAAACAATAATCAACAACCAAATCACCGCCACTTTCAATGATAATCAGACTCCAATCACAAAATTGACCAATGCCATAGGGTCTTCCTGCTTGACAAATTTCTTTGTTGTTTCCTAACCTATAAACATCACCTTTTAGCATGTATAGTATATGAATAAAGGGGAGTGTCACTCTCCTAGGGATGATGTCAAAAGAAAGGGCAACAAAATGGTGGATGAATGAGATTTCAAATGTGAGTATGTGTGAACAAAAGTGCACCCCAAGCGCAAGGAGACTTTCACGGATCATGTTTTACTTGGTGGTATTCCAAGGTCGTTTCCACGGGGAAGGAAGTAAACCGAGGGGAAGGTGATTTTGGGAGAAAGAAAGTGTAAAATCCTTGATTGTTGGAAGTTGTTTGGTGAAGTTGTTTTGATGCTAGTAAAATGAGAAACAAATGTTGGCAAATCCAAGAGGTCACTCAAATAGGAATACCGTCTCAACTCAAAACCCTCCTCCAATAGAGCATGAATGAACAATTGATTCGTGGGAAGCTAGGGGTAAAATTGGTGAGTATCTAAGCATAAACCGTGACTAGGCCTACGGAATATCACAGACTCACCAAGTTATCCACCCTCAACCCAGTCAAACCGAACCATTGAACTCTGAAAAGAGGGGAGGAGAATGAGCTGAAATGGTATACCCAAGTGGAGGTTCCTCTTGGTTTTGCCAACTAAGAGATTTAGCTATTCATGCTTAAAATAAAGACAACAATATGATGAGAAGACATTATAAAAAAAAATAAAGACTAAAACTAAGCATAAACGAATTGCATAAATTTAACTTCCGGATAACCACCTCTTACTAAAGATTGGATGAGAAACTACTCACTCTTCATAGCTTTGTTAAAACTAGAAAAGTGAGTGATGTTCATCCCTCCAAGTAGAGGAGTTACAAGGTAACACATTTTACACAATGAGCCGATCTTCGACAAAGAATGAGTCAATCACGTTCCACCCTTCACGGCTTCGATAAAGCTCTAGAAAAGTGGAAGAGTTTCACTCCTCTAAGGGAAGAAGGAAGCTCAAGCAATGGAAGTAAAAGAAAGCAATAACATAATAAAAGAAAGCAATACTTAAAGTAAAAGAAAGCAATAAATTAAAAGGAAGCAAGAATACAATAAAAGAAAGCAATATTTAAAGAAAGCTATAAGCAATAAGGAAAGCAATAATACTTTTGGAGGGTTTTCCACTACCAAAAGATGAATGTTTTACAAGTCCTAAGGGGTGGTATTTATAGGCAACAAGGGAGGGTGAAAGTCTTGTTAGGTGGCCATGAATCTTGTTAGGTGGACTTGAAGAGTCTTGTTAGGTGACTTTGAATCTTGTTAGGTGGACTTTAAAATCTTGTTAGGTGGCCTTGAATTCTTTGATCCTCCTTTGTTTTGAGCTTTGATAATTGGCACCCTAGTAGTTTGTAGCTTTAATGCAATTGGCTCCCCAGTAGTTTGTAGCTTTGACGCACAAAATCCTGAAAAGAACAACAATTAATGCATTATCCTTTATTTACACACTAATTCTAATTTGATTTATTTTGACTAGTTTAAATTTATTCAACTAACATAATTTACCTATTAAATTATGCCTTAATTAGGGTTAATCACTTCCCAACAAGAGAAAGGGAAATTTTCCACTCTACCTCAAGAAAACCCTAGGGGTCAACATGTGATTGAGTCGTCCAAGCCCACCAATGAGAGTTATGAACAAATGAAGGTGGTCACTACCCTAAGGAGTGGCAAACAAATTGAAAACACCATTTTGTCAAAAGTCTCACCCAAAGCCACATTTACTAAAGAAAAAGAGACTACAAGTAAATCCAAGGGGGATGATACACATGAAAAGAAAAATTTGTCGATTTAAATGTGTAAGAGTGTCCAATTCTGGCCCCTTTTCCCCAACGTTTGAATCCACCGGCTAACATTGCTAACTATTTAGATATCATTGAAATGTTTAAGCAAGTGAAGATAAACATTCTGCTCCATGATGCCATCAAGCAAATACCTTCATGTTCAAAGATCTTGAAAGACTTGTGCACTGTGAAGAGGAAGATGAATGTGCATAAGAATGCATTTCTCACGAGCAAGTGAGTTCTATTTTGAGAACCAACACCCACCCAACTTCAAAGACCCCAGTTGCCCTATCATTGCTATAAACATAGGGAATTGTTGGATGGAGCAAGCACTTCTAGACTTGGGAACAAGTGTCAAACTCTTACCCTTTTGGGTGAATTAGCAATTGCAATTGGAAGAGTTGAAGCCAACTCCAATCACTCTTCAATTAGCAGACCAAAGTGTGAGAACACCAAGGGGAGTAGTTGAGGATGTTTTAGTTCAAGTTGACAAATTTTATTTTCTCGTTGATTTTATTGTACTTGATACTCATTTGGTTGCTAATCCTAGTTCTCAAATTGCAAGGAAGAACTAATGAAGCTTGCTTTTGGGAACATGATAATGGACCTTAGTGTATTACACTTGTGCAATCAACCGAGTGATGATGAGAAAGTGCATGAGGTCAATTGGATTGACACTTTGGTGGGGGACCATATGGAACTACGTTGCCATTCAAATTTGGGGGAGGAAGAGTTTGGTAAGGAAGAGGAGCCGAAAACTGTGCAATGGGTAGGAAGTTGGGCCCCATCATTTGAAAAACTTCCACAACAAGAAAAAAAATAATTTCTATCAACCGTATAAACACCAATCTTGGAATTGAAGGCACTACCTTCCACATTGAAGTATGCATTTCTCGGGGAGCACAAGACATTCCCGATGGTGATAAGTCCGTCCTTCAAGCCGAGGCAAGAAGAAAAATTGTTGGAAGTGTTGAGAAGGCATAAGGGAGCAATCAGTTGGACAATCGCCGATATCAAGGGGATTAGTCCCCTATTTTCACACACCAAATCTACATAGTAGAAGATGCCAAACGATCCTGACAACCACAAAGAAGGCTAAATCCTATCATGAAGGATGTGGCAAGGGATAAGGTGCTTAAACTACTTGATGTGGGCATTATTTTTTCAATTGTTGATAGTAAATAGGTTAGTCCCACTCAAGTAGTGCCAAAGCAGTCAGAGGTCACTATGGTGGCAAATGAGGAGAATGAGTTAGTTGGAGGGTTTGTATCGATTATCAAAAATTCAACTTATGTATAAGAAAAGATCATTTCCCCTTGTCCTTCCTTGACCAAATGTTGGAGAGAGTAGTCGAACACCTCTATTATTACTTCTTGGATGGCTACTCTGATTATAACCAAATCAAGATTGCTTTGGAGGACCAAGAGAAGACAACTTTCACGTGCCTTTTTAGCACCTTTGCTTATCTCTGAATGTTATTCGGGTTGTGTAATGCCCTAGGAACTTTTCAGATATGCATGAAGGGGATTTTTAGCGATATGGTGGAGAATATTGTGGAGGTGTTTATGGATGATTTCTCATTTTTGGGGACTCATTTGAGGGGTATTTGGAAAATTTGGAGAGATTATTTGAAAAATGTCAGGAAAAGAACTTGGTGCTCAATTGGGAGAAGTGCCACTTTATGGTGACACAAGGGATTGTGGTTGTGCACATTGTATCGGAGAAAGGGATTGAAGTAGACAAATCCAAGGTGGAAGCAATTTCCAACCTCCCTACTCCAAAATTCATCAAGGATATCTGGCCATTTCTTGGTTTTTATCATAGATTTATAAAAGATTTTGGTGCATTGGCAAGGCCCTTGACCAATTTTCTTGCAAAGGATGTTTCCTTTGTGTGATTAGATGATTATGAGACTTCTTTTAAAAAATTAAAAAAAAAACATGATCACTTCACCTCCCAACCATGTGACCACCCAAGTGGGAACTCCCATTTGAGCTTATGTGCAACGCGAGTGATTACGCGATCGATGCAGTGCTCAATCAACGGGAAGGAAAAAGGCCTTTTGTAATATATTAAGCTAGCAAGACTCTAAATGAAACACAAATGAATTACACTACTATCAAAAAAAGAGTTGCTAACCATAGTATTTGCATTGGATAAATTTAGGTCTTACATTTTTGGTTCATCTATTATAGTCTACACTGATCACTCTACGTTGAAGTATCTTTTGTCTAAGCAGGAGGCGAAATTGAGGCTCATTAGGTGGATCCTCCTCCTACAAGAATTTAACTTGACCATTAAAGACAAGAAAGGAGTGGAGAATGTGATGGCAGACCATTTGTCCCGACTTGTCATCCAAGATGTCGAAGAGCATATTCCTATCCCTGACCCTTTTCCCGATGAACATTTTTTTTTTGATTCATTTTATTTTTCCTTGGTATGCTTACATCTGTAATTATCTTGCCATATGACAAATACCACCGCATTGGAGCCCAAAGGATGTAAGACGATTCATGGCAGATGTGAAGTACATCTACTTCGACAACCCATATTTGTTCAAGTATTGCCTAGATCAAGTGATGCGGAGATGTGTACCTAAAAATGAACAACGGGATGTCCTTTCATTCTCACATTTTGAGGCATACGGTGGCCACTTCTCTTCAAAAAAAAACTTCGGCTAAGGTTTTACAATCTGGTTTTTATTGGCCTTCTTTAATTAAGAATTGTGTTTCATTTTGCAAGGAATGCAATAGATGTCAAAGGTTGAGTAGTGTGACCCGTATGAAAATGATGCCACTTTCCCCCATGCTAGTCGTAGAGATATTTGATTGTTAGGGCATCGACTTCATGGGTCCTTTCCCTATGTCCTTTGGCTACCTTTATATCCTACTGGCAATGGACTACATGCCCAAGTGGGTAGTGGTCATCCCTATGTCCTTTGGCTACCTTTATATCCTCTTGTATAATTCTTGACTCTCCATTTTTCAAGGAAAACTCCGATCTCGTTGGGATGGTCCCTATCTTGTCAAGGTGGCCTACCCCAATGGAGCCCTGGAAATTACAAATCCTGAAGATGTAAAAACATTCCAGGTCAATGGCCAAAGACTTAAGACATTCTTCAAGGGTTTTGAGGTTCAAATGGTGGAGGAAGAGTTTGTGGAACCATCTACCTAGAGTTTGTTCATTGATAACTGTCCAAGTAGATTTTAGTGTACAGTCCGTTTCTTTTATCATTTTCTTTCCAAGTTAATTTGTTTACTTACGTTCATCTTTGCATTGTTTTCTTTATTCAAATGTGCTGATTATGGTGTTCAGCTCAATGAGAAGTGCTCTCTAACCCTACTTATCTTTTTAAGTCCATCATTACATTCTATATTTTTTTGTTGCATTGAGGACAATGCATGAATCAAGTTGGGAGGTGAGGTGCACCATTTGTAGGATACACCAATTTTTTGCGGAAATATTTTTGTTGATAATACCATTTTGTGGTGAAATTCACCATTCACATGCTCTACAGAGTTCTGTTCAAAATAGTTGAGATATATGTAAAAAAATTTTAACATGTTTTGTGAAAAATATCTGAATGTTGACCTATATTCCCCTATTCAGAGTGTCATGGGTGTGTGGATAATTTTATCTTCACTTTGAATTTTGAATACATGAGCACATTATAGAAGTTTATCCTATGCTTGAGTATCACACGTGTTTGCTTTTGAACTCAACCATAAGTGCACCTTGAATTTGTAATTTCAACAATTTATGGATTGGATTCACATTTTACTACTTGACAGGCATAGTGGAGATGAAATAAGTACCTGTGTGAGCTATAGTGTCAATCCTTATTGGAGGGAACTTACATTTACTCAAGAGAACAATTTTTTTCAAATTCAAAATCTGTTTAATAATCTCATTATGCTTGCTTTGGTTAGAGTGCATGTGGATAGTTGATTAACTTTATCTTGAAATTCCAACATGCCTCCCCATGCTTGTTTAGAAATGACCTTAGTCCATCTTTGAAATGCTTTGAGCCTCTGCCATTTTCTAGGAAAATTTTATCCCTAGTGTCATGATTGAACCTAAAATGAAAAATTTGTTTACATGTCACACAATTGACCAAGACAGTGCAAAATGATAAAAACAATTCCATGTCTTGGTTGTTCCAAGAATTGATTGTGATTGATCATAAAAAGGAAGAGAATGTAGAAAGGAAACCCAAAAAGGGATAAATGATGTTGAATTCAAAATGTTGAATGGAAAACACAGAAAAAATGGGTGAATAAGAAAAAAGAAAGAGAAAAAGAAAAGGAAAATGTTAAGGAAAAGGATGGAAAAAGATATAAAGAGTGAGGTGAAGGTGATAAGTTGAAAATTTCACAAAAAAGGAAAGTTGTTGACAATAAAGGTCACACCTCAGAATAACCCTATTTGTTGTCCTTTTTCCTTCGTTTCATTTGCCTCAATATCACTCCAAGGCCTCATTACGACCCTTGAAGTCCTAAATGATCTAGAAGAAGCATGGGGAAGGCACACCTTTAAAGAAAAAGAAAAGTTGATTTTGTTATCTAGTGCCCTAACATTCCTTTCAAGAGATTATACCAAGGTTGTTTTATTTTTATGCATGTGTTTCATTTTTGGATAATATGTGAGCATACTTTGGTTTGTGCATAAGATTTTATCTCACATATACACATAGAGAGCATGCCAGGATAATCATAGTGTGATTCATTGTTTAGAGAAATCCTTGGCGTGTTTTGCATCGAAGCTGAATTTGGATAGCCAAGTAAATGTTAATTCCGTTGGGAAAATGCTTAAATTACATGTCTACTTCACACACACATGAGTTTGAAAATGAATGTGTAGGTGCACACTCTAGAATAGCATTTAAAGCCATGGTGATGCTCATGTGTACTTTGTTCAAGTATTTGAACAGTGTTGTCATTATCCCTATGCTTGCGAGATTGGGGGAATATTGCTCAAACTTTAGATATTATGAAGGATTATGAATGCCTTTGCCATTTGAATCTGTGATTTACATTTTGGGTATTCATTTTGGTAGTAGATTAAGAAATCCATGTCTTGTGTTTTTTTAAAAGCATCAAAATTTTAAATCATATTGCAATTTTGTAAATGACTTTGAGCATGATCACTCAAGTGGGGTTCATAATTGTAGTTAGGTTTTTGGTGGAGTAGAGGTTGTAAATAGGTTGTTAGAATGTGTAGAGAATGAGTGAAATTGGACTAAAAATGAAAATGGGAGCACGGGGAATTTTTGGAAAAAAGCTAAAACCTATAGGTAGATGTTTGTCAAAACCTACCGATAGGAATTTTCCATTGCACAAAACCTACCAATAGGTTTTGATCATTTTACTGGTAAGTTTTGCCCAGAAAACCAGGAAACGAGGGTTTTAAGTCTAATTTTTTGGGAAAACCTTTCACTTTCTCCTCTAATCTCAATCTCTCAAACCCTCCTCTCTCTCTCTCTCTCTCAAAGCTTCCCTAACTTTCAAAGATTCCTCACCCATCCATCTAATCTCTCTCAAAGCATCACTAAGGGCAATTATTTCTTGGATTTCATTGCAAATTGCTTGGATTTCTCGCAAAACCTTAGTTCTTGCAAAGAATTTCCCTAAACCCATTTTCTCTTTGATTTTCCTCAAAAGCTTGGAATCAATTGAAATGGCTTGTCTAGGTAAGCATGCTCATGCCCCCTTGATCTCTTTGAGGCACTATGGATGTGGTTTCTACCTTTCGTGGCCCTTGGGGCATTTTTGATTTACATGGCCCATACCAAACAAACGGGACCCAATTCTCCATAACTCATGGGCACGAGTTCCAATAAGAGGACAGAGGCAGGCCCTAGTGGAGAGAGTTGGGAGAGGGGAAAAAAGCAAAAGAATGATGCTCGCGTGAAGAGAATTGACGAGAAGAATGTGACGTGCAAGCGTGCTTGGTATTTTTTGTTGTAAATTCCTAACCTCTCAACATCTTCCCTCAATGTGTATGTATGATGTGTGTGAAGGGGAGTGCCACTCTCCTTTGGGATGATGTCAAAATAAAGGGCAAGGGAATGGTGAAAATGAAATGTGCAACTTAGCAAAAATGCTTCCCAAGCGCAAGAAGACTTTTGTGTGTCGTGTTTTACTTAGAGGTATTCCAAGGTCGTTTCCTCAGGGAAGGTTGTGGATCATTTTGAAAGTGATTTTTGTGAAAATAAAGTATAAAATCTTTTGGAGTTGAAGTTTGGTTTTGTGATTTGTGTTGTGATGAAAATGAGTTGGAAATCAAGTGTTGGCCAATCCGAAGGGTTCACTCCAATGGGAATACCGAGTCAACTCGAAACCTTCCTCCAATGGTGCATAAGTGAACAATTGATTTGTGAGAAGTGAGGGACATAACGGAAGTGAGGATCCAAGCATAACTCGTGACAATGCCTATGGGATATCAAGGATTCACACTCCGGTTCACACTCAACCCAGTAAAATCAAACCACTATACACCGATGGGAGGGGAGGGGATGAGTTAAGATGGTATACCCAAGTGGAGGTCTCCCTTGGATTAATCAACTTAAAGACTTAGTTCCTCATGATTAAAGAAAACCAATAATGTAGTGAGAATGTATTACAAGAAAATGAAAATACTTGGTGCAGTAAATGCCAGAAGCATAAACTAAATGAGAATGCATTCAATACCCATTTACAGCTAAGAAATTTAAGAACACAGAAGCATTAATGGTAGAAGCTTTAATGGAAGACTAAACTTGAAACACTTAGAGATTAATGACATTCAAAGCATTAAATTAAGCTTGGAAGATTCTTACATGAAATTAAAAGACAATACATGGAAGAAAATAAAAAAAACTCAACTTCTCTCTCTAACACTATTCATCTTCTTCCTGGAGCTTCTCTCTCTATATTTCAATGTATACCTTGCATTTTCGTTCATAGGGTCCCCTAGCATGTGTGTGCAGGCCTTCCATCTATAGGAGGCTGAGAAGATGGCTTGGACAGTCTAGGACAAGCTTAGGCTACACCCATTATGGCTGCCCCCTTCTCTCCCATCCACATTAATGCCATTACCTCCAAAGTCTTCAACTAGGGTGTTGGAAGCATGTAAATGTGTAAGGGATGTTAGGATACAAGTGGGAGAATCAATGGTGGGACCCCCAATCTTGTGGAGCATGGGTTACAGGCATTCTAGGCATTCTGGACAAAACCTACCGGTAGGTTTTTAGCGATCTACCTGTAGATTTTGGCTACTGGAGTAAAAACTCCTGGTAGGTTGCCTACTACGGACTAGTTTTTGTATAATTGTCATACTTTTGGATCCCACCGTCTGGTTGAGATGAAATTTTGACACAATATAGAGGACAGCCAGATCTATAATGTTCATGTTTTGAACTATTTCATATTTACTGTGGATCAGGTTCAAAATGGAGGAAAACCGAGGTACTGGCACCAAATAGTGTGGGTGTTGGTGCCTATATTGCCAAGCACTGATACCTCCTTGATTTCTTTCACTTTTAAGCCTCCAAATCATCAAATAATGTGTCCATATCTTCACCTCACATCCACACATAGTTGCAAGGTTCTAAAATACATGATTTATGCTATAATTACCTGCAACATCAAAAATTTAACATTATTCATAATTCGGCTAACTCTAAGTACTTAGATGCAAAGTTGAGTTAAAATGCATGTAATGAGGCCATTAAATATGCAATATTTTGTGCTCATCACACCCCCCAACTTAAGCTTTGCTAGTCCCTAGCAAACAAAAATATAAAAATTAAGCAAACAAAGATAAACCTATACTAATTCTGCAATTGCATTTAGCATATGCAACAAGCCTTTAAACCCCTAGGTAATCTCTAGTGGACGAGTTTTGTCTCATGAAGGTTTCTAGTGAAGGAACCTTCAAACTTCTTTTCTTAGTAACCAATATTTAAAGTATATTCCCTTATCTTAACTAGCACTGGGATGTCAAAATAGCTTGGTCCAATGCACCCAAACAAATCACACATGAAACACATCATAGCCTTAAATGCTATTCTATAATATCCACATACACATTCATTTTCAAAATCGTGTGTGAAATGGACATGTAATTTAAACATTTACACAACAGAGTTCACATTCACTTTGGCTATCCAACTTATGCTTTGATGCAAAACTCACCAACGGTGTCTCTCACAATGAATCACACTATAGTTATCCCGACATACTCTCTAGGTGTAATGTGAGATAAAATCTTGTGCACAAAACAAAATATGCTCACATATAATCCAAAAGTGAAGTAGATGCATGACAATGAAACAACTTTAGCATAATCTCATGAAAGGAATGCTAGAGCATTAGACAGCAAAATCAACTTCTCTTTTTTCTTTAAAACTATGCATCCCCCATGCTTTCTCTAGATCATTTAGGAATTTCAAGGGTTGTAATGAGGCCTTGGAATGATATTTAGGTAAATGAAATGAAGGATATAAGATAATATAGAGGGTTGTTCTGAGTGAATGACCTTTATTTCAAAAAGATCTCCCTTTTTATGGGATTTCTAGGCTAACACCATCACTTCACTCTTTTTTTCTTTTTCTTCTTTTCCTTAACATTTTCCTTTTCTTTTGTCATTCCTTTCTTTCACCCTTTTCTTCTCCCATTTCTTGGATTTCTCAATCTTTTTCATTCAACATTTTGAGTTTCAACAACAATCATCCCTTGCTTGAATTTCCTCACCACACTTCCTTTACATTTGCAATCACTTATTTTCAGCTTTCAGGAACAACCAATGTAAGCTAGATATTTCTTATTTTCATCGGCTTGGTTAACTGTGTGGTATAGAAACAAAATTCCAATTAAGGCTCAATCACGGCACTAGGGATAAACTTTTCACAAGAAAAAGGGTTAAGGCTCAAAGTATTTCAAAGATGGCCTAAAATCACTTCCAGGTACGCATGGAATGGCATTGTACAATCAAGACAAGTCAGTCTACTATCCAAATGCACCTAACCAAAACAAGTATAATGAGACTATTGAATAAGTTTGACATTGAAAAATTGTTCTTTGAGTAAATGTAAGTTTTCCCAAAAAGGTTTGGCACCAAAGCTTTCATGGGTCCTTACTCATCTCCACTACTTATGTCAAGCCTAAAAACATAAATCCAATCCGTAAATTGCTGAAATTACGCATTCAAAGGTCACATACAATTGAGTTCAAAAATCAATACATATGTAGTACTCACGCATAGGATCAATTTCCATAGTATGATCATGTGCTCAAAGTTCACAACAAAGAGCAATATATCATCCAACCCAACACTCTTAACAAGGGAATACAGATCAATATTTAGATATTTTTTTCATCAAAAATTTTCACATAAATACCCTAATGCAAGCAAAAATCTGTATCACAAAAAAAAAAATATTCCACAACATTGGTGTATCATGCAAGTGGTGCACCACTCCCCCCAACTAGATTTATGCAATGTCCTCAATGCAACAAAAAGATATAAAATGCAATGAAGGAAAGTAGAAGAAATGAATAGGGTTAGAGAACACCTTGCACTTGAGTTTGGACAAAAGCACCTATATCTAAAACTAAGAAGAACAAAACTATTTGACAAAAGAACATAACAACATGGAATAACAATAACTTAAATAGATAAAAGAAACTATACAATAAAAAAATAGAAAAACTAGTTATTCCTCCATAACTTCCTGGTATACCGGGTCCATTAAATCTTCCTCCACCACTTGTTCTTCAGAGCCCCCAAAAAATGGCTTAAGTCTTTGGCCATTTACCTTGAATGTATGGCCATTTTTGGGGTTGGAGACATCCACAGCTTCGTTGGGGTAGGCCACCTTGACAAGATAGGGGCCATCCTAATGGGACCGGAGTTTACCTTGGAAAATGGAGAGACAAGAGTTGTATAAAAGCACTTTTTGCCCGAGCTGAAATGACTACCTCACGATAGATTGGTCATGAAAGATTTAAGCCCATTCCTTTGAAATTTTGGAGCTCTCATACGCATCTCTCCTAATCTCTTCCAACTCATTCAGCTCTAACTTTCTTTGCTCTCCAGCCATTCTTAAATAGAAGTTTAGGGTTTTGATCGCCCAATAGGCCTTGTGTTTCATTTCGACTAATAGATGGCAAGCCTTTCCGTAGACGAGCCCATAGGGAGACATGTCCAAAACAGTCTTATAGGCAGTACGGTAAGCCCATAGGGCATCAGTTAGTCCATTTGACTAATCTTTCCTATTGGGGTTCACCATTTTCTCTAAGATGTTTTTGATCTCCCTTTTGGCCAACTCGGCTTGGCCATTGGTTTGTGGGTGGTAAGCAGTGGATACCCTGTGAGTGATGCCATATTTAGACATTAATGATGCAAATTGCCTATTGCAGAAGTGTAATCCACCATCACTTATCATTGCACGAGGCATCCCGAATCGCAAAAATATGTTCTCTTTAAGACACTTAACCACAACCCGGTGGTCATTGGTCTTGGTTGGGATAGCCTCCACCCATTTGGACACGTAGTCCACTGCCAGCAGAATGTACAGATATGCAAAAGACATAGGGAAGGGACTCATGAAGTCAATGCCCTAACAGTCAAATATTTCTATCACTAATACAGGGGAGAGGGGCATCATGTTGTCTGAATTTGATATTGACAATTTACGTGCAAGTATACACGATCAACAAGTAATAAAGTGATAAGTAGAGTATCATTCCCACGAAGAATTATTACTAAAAACTTTCAAATACTAACTTTATAACAATTCAATTTTATTTAAACAATTGGAATTGAACTATGAAATTACTAATTGAAAACTAAATCTAAACTTAATAATCAAGGGTTGAATTTACCGGATAAAAGAAGTTAAGATTACAACTTTCCCTAATACTTCGTATAAATCTTTCCACTCTCTTTCTAGTTAATTGATCAAAATAAGTTGTAAACTGAGAACTCAAAGTTATTTATCAAACCTCTTCTGATAGTTAGATAAAGTTATCTTTCCCAATTAAATTACTATATTCCTATGCAACATAAGTTGGAATAGATTCATTAACTTCAAACTCTCATAAAAGTTACACACGGCATATAGGTATATTCTTATCCTATACACAAACCCAGCTATTCAATCCTAAGAAAAATTAACCAGACGCATGTCATCATATTCAGATCTATCCCTAGAATTCATCTCCCAATTTCATCTAAGGAATCAAATTAATTGTTGGCCACACAATCATAAATTAAGCACAAAATATGACAAATAACTCATGTTCGATTAATAGAACTAGAAACGAGAGTAGATTAATTTAACTAGACATAGGTTTCGTCGCAATCTTAATAAGAATTTATTTCATAATGTAATTGAAAAACATCATTCTCATATTAAACAACATCTCAGAAAATCAAGAAGTAAAAGTAAGAGAAAAGAATAAAAACTTAGTTGTAGTCTCCAATCCTTCTCTAGCCTTCAAGTCCAATCTTCTTCGTGTCAATTCCTTCAATTCTTGTCTTCAATTTTCTTTCAATTCCTTGGATTTTCCAGATGTTTTTAGCCCCCAGAAGTCAAAATATATCATCCCCACACAAACCCTAGCATATATGTAGCTTTAGAGTCCAATTTTGAGTAAAAAATGAGTCAAAATTTGCGTCACGGACCAACACAAGCGCGGGGTCACTACAAAAGCGCTGAATGGGTAAAATGTGAACACAAGGGTGCTGATTCTGTGCTGGAACAGCACTGGTCTTTTTTAAGCCTTCAACTCCCTTGTTGCTCAGCCTTCAAAAAAATCCCCCATTTAGGCTTCAAATTGACCTTGTTTCCTTCCAAATGATCTTGTTTGCTTCCAAATGATGATTCCTACTGAATAATATCAAAACACATAAAAAAAATAAAAAGGAACATAAAATAATAGAAAATTTGCAATTTCATCAACCGAAAGTACTCAATTCGTAGGTATAAAACCCACTCATCAAATACCCCCTAACTTAAATCTTTGCTTGTCCTCAAGCAAAATACTAAAAACAACAACTATAAAAATTAATCAACCAACTACTCAAACAATGGATCAATATGAATTTGAATAATGGCCCCAAATTCATATTACTTAATTTGTATGAATTTCAACATACTACTTAATTTTACCTCCACTCATGATCCTTTAAATACATGTACATATCCGAACTATCCAGCTGGTCATCACCCAAATTCATTTACGTAATCAAATGCTTTATAAGAGATACTCAATCTCAACTCTATGAACTTACGTTTCACATCAACCTCCACTCATTAAGGCAGATATATAACTAGAAGGACCAAAGATTGTTTATTTTTTTTTCTCACTTTTTTTTCTTTCTATTTTCCATTCATTTGGGTGAGTTCATTTTATGCTCCATCTCACCACCTATTGAGCGAGTACGTTTTACACTCCATCTCGCCTTTTCTTGAACGAGTGCGTTTTACGCTCCATCTCTATTCACCACATGCCTTTTTCTTATTATTATTTTTTTCATCTAACTCATGAAAGATTAAATCAAAATAATTTTCAAACACTCTTTTTCCCTGTTTTTTTCCTTTTTCTTTTAAACTAACCCATCATAACCAATGTTTCTCCCAAACTTATATGAATACCTCAATTCACTTTGAATGATGCTTAAATAAGTTTTCTAAAGTTTCAATGATATCTCCCACAAGCATTTAACCAAATAAATTCTCCAAATAATAACTAACCAACTAGATGGATATGTGCTCATGAATGAAAAGATCACAAACAGTGTAAAATCAACTAGTATGTCAAACTACATACTCAACATGTTCATCCATTTCCCTTAAACTGACAATTAATTCCTTTCATCATTGGCCATGATCAAATTCAATCAACTCATTGCTCAAGTCGTACTAAAACATACTATCTAAATGCATACCTAATAGTGCAAATGCAAACAAGAAAACATCCCCAAACTTAAATTAAACATTGTCCTCAATGTATAAAGTAGAAAAAATTAAGACAGAGGACTTCCCAAAGACTTCGCTAGTTGACATCATCCTCAGCGTCTGCTAAGTCGAGAGTATATTCGGGAAACATAGGTGGGCTATTCTTAGCTGCTAGTAAGGCTTTGTGTGAGCTCTAACTTTATGTTCAATCCTTGGGACTTGCAAGCAATTGACATACCAATTTAAATGCTCTAACTAACTAACTAACTAACTACATTATTTCTTATAAAAAAATTAAATTAAAATAAAATGAAATAAAACTTAGAAACTAAAATTTTGGGTTGCCTCCCAATTAGCTCTTGTTTTATAGTCTTCAGCCTGGCTACTTCCAGTTTCATCCTGGGTCGACATTGGTAATTGAGGTCTTTTCATGATCAATGTCGCCGCCCCAATATTGCTTCAATCTTTGTCCATTCTCCTTGAAAGTTCTCTTCGAATTAGCTTCCTTGACTTCAGTCGCTCCCTACAGGAACACCTCCTCTTTATATAGCTTGTCGTTCTCAAGAGGATCTGAAATACCACTTCCTATGAATACCCCATTCACTGAACCTTCTACCAAAGCAACCCGAAAATATTCTTCCAGTTCCTTTGAAAATTTCATAGCTGAAAATACATTGAATGTAACCTCTTGATCTTTGACTCGCACAGTTAGCTCACCTTTTTGTACATTGATAAGTGTTCTCCCCGTTGCTAAGAATGGTTGTCCAAGAATAATAGGTATTTCTCTATCTTCCTCACAATCTAAGACTATGAAATCAGCTGGAAAAATGAACTTATCCACTTTAACTAGAACGTCCTCAACTATGCCCCTTAGATAAGTGAGTGATCTATCTACAAGCTGAAATGTGATGTTAGTAGGCTTTGCTTCTTTCAACCCCAATTTCTTGTAAACTAAGAGCGACATCAAATTAATACTAGCTCCCAAATCACACAACGCTTTCTCGAAAAACTGACTACCTATTGTGCATGAAATTGTAAAGCTACCCGGATCTTTAAGCTTTGGTGGTAGCTTCTTTTGAAGAATATCACTATAGTCCTCCATAAGTGCCACTATCTCAAAATCGTCTAGTTTTCTCTTCTTTGACAAAATTTTCTTCAAAAGTTTCACATAGTTAGGCATATTCTCCATTGCTTCTGCAGAAGGGATATTTATTTGGAGCTTCTTAAACACTTCCATGAATTTAGAGCACTGTTTATCCCACTTATGTTTTTGCAAACATTGTGGAAATGGCATGAGAGGCACAATAGGTCTCAGATTACCTCTATTAGAACATGCAACTAGATCTTCTTCTTTCTTTTCATGTTTCACATCTTTGCTATCTTTTTCTTTACCTTCACTATCATCTCCATGTGGTTGTTTTGGAGTTCCACCAACAACCTCAGGTAACTCTTTTCTGCTTCGTAATGTAATAGCATTGCAATGTTCCTTACATTCCCTCTTAGGATTAATCTCCGTATCACTAGGTAACATGTCTTGAGGTCGGTTGTTAATGACATTAGCAAGCTGACCCATTTGATATTCCAGGTTTTGGATTGATACATCTATAATGTTCATCCTTGTCTCACTCTGTGCTATGTACCTGGAAAGCAACTCCTCCAAATTTGACTTTTTTTCCTGCTGTGGTGGAGCTTGATTCTGGAAGCCTGGTGGGTATGATTGTGTTGGAGCAGAAGGTTGGGCTTGATTATTACTCCATGAAAAACCCGAATGATTCCTCCAACTAGGGTTATAGTTATTAGAATTGTTGCTATATTGTTGCTTGTTGTGGTTATCAATGTATTGTACCGACTCCGGATTAATTGCACATTGGTCACTTGGATGGTTCCCAGCACATAATTCACAAATAACTGCCACACTTTGAATAGGCTGCACCCCTAGAGCATCAATCTTCTTTGTCAATGTTGCAACCTGTGCAGCCAATGCAGTAACCGCATCAACTTCATAAATTCCCACTATCTTTGGCTGATTGATCCTTGCAGAGGGCCACCGGTAATTGTTGGCAACCATCACTTCTAATAACTCATAAGCTTCATCAAAATTTTTCCCCATTAATGCCCTACATGCAGCTGTATTGATACTTGTTCGGGTAGCACTAAACAACCTGTTGTAGAACGTCTAAACTTGCAACCACTCAGGAATACCATGGTGAGGACATTTTCAAAGTAAGTCCTTGAATCACTCCCAAGCTTCATATAAAGTCTCAGAATCATATTGTGTGAATGATGTGATGTCGTTCCTCATCCTTGCAGTTTTAGCTGGTGGAAAGAATTTACCTAAAAAATTTTGAGATAAATCTATTCATGTGATAATAGAACTCGACGACAATGAATGCAACCAACTTTTTGCCTTATTATGTAATGTGAAAGGAAAAAGTCAGAGTCTAATCGCGTCTTCAAAAACCCCGTTATACTTGAACGTGTCGCAAATCTCTATAAAACTCATCAAATGATCGTTTGGGTCATCGTCAAGCAAACCCCCAAACTGAATTGAATTCTAAATCATTTGGATGGTACCCGACTTAATCTCAAAACTATTTGCTTGAATTGGGGGCCTTAGAATGCTTGATTGTATTTCTGTAACAAACGGCATAGCATAATCCCTTAACAATTTTTGTTCATCTTCCACCATGGCTTCTTGGTCGTTTACTTCTTGATGCTATTTTCACAAGTTTCGGTACCTTCTCTCGATTTCATCTTCGTATGATAGTAGCTCCTAACCTTTAGATCGTGTTAGCATACAAAATTCAAGAGTGCTTGCGAAAACAATTAAAATAGAAAATTAAAAAAAATTAAATTAGAAAATTAAATTAGTTTAAACTAAGATCAAATTGATTGAAACTAATATTGAAATAATTACTAGAATAGTTCCCCGGCAACGGCGCCAAAAACTTGTTGTCTGAATTTGATATTGACAATTTACGTGCAAGTATACATGATCAACAAGTAATAAAGTGATAAGTAGAGTATTATTCCCACAGAGAATTATTACTAATAATTTTTAAGTACTAACTTTATATCAATTCAATTTTATTTAAACAATTGGAATTGAACTATGAAATTACTAATTGAAAACTATATCTAAACTTAATAATCAAGGGTTGAATTTACCGGATAAAAGAAGTTAAGATTACAACTTCCCCTAATGCTTCGTATAAATCTTTCCACTCTCTTTCCAGTTAATCGATCAAAATAAGTTGTTAACTGAGAACTCAAAGTTATTTATCAAACCCCTTCCGATAGTTAGATAAAGTTATCTCTCCCAATTAAATTACTATATTCCTATGCAACATAAGTTGGAATAGATTCATTAAGTTCAAACTCTCATAAAAGTTACACACACCATATAGGTATATTCCTATCCTATACACAAACCCAGCTATTCAATCCTATGAAGAATTAATCAAACGCATGTCATCATATTCAGATCTATCCCTAGAATTCATCTCCTAATTTCATCTAAGGAATCAAATTAATTGTTGGCCACACAATCATATATTAAGCACAAAATATGGCAAACAACTCATGTACGATCAATAGAACTAGAATCGAGAATAGATTAATTTAACTAGACATAGGTTCCGTTACAATCTTAATAAGAATTTATTTCATAATGTAATTGAAAAACATCATTCTCATATTAAACAACATCTCAGAAAATCAAGAAGTAAAAGTAAGAGAAAAGAATAAAAACTTAGTTTTAGTCTCCAATCCTTCTCTAGCCTTCAAGTCCAATCTTCTTCGTGTCGATTCCTTCAATTCTTGTCTTCAATTTTCTTTCAATTCCTTGGATTTTCCAGATTTTTTCAGCTCCCAAAAGTCAGAATATATCATCCCCACACAAACCCTAGCATATATGTAGCTTTAGAGTCCAATTTTGAGTAAAAAATGAGTCAAAATTTGTGTCACGGACCAACACAAGCACGGGGGCAATGAAAAGGCGCTGCAAAAGCGCTGAATGGGAAAAATGTGAGCACAAGAGTGCTGATTATGTGCTGGAATAGCACTGGTCTTTTTTAAGCCTTCAACTCCCTTGTTGCTCAGCCTTCAAAAAAATCCTCCATTTAGGCTCCAAATTGACCTTGTTTCCTTCCAAATGATCGTGTTTGCTTCTAAATGATGATTCCTACCAAATAATATCAAAACACATAAAAAAAATAAAAAGGAACATAAAATAATAGAAAACTTGTAATTTTATCAACCGAAAGTACTCAATTCGTAGGTATAAAACCTACTCATCACATCATGCTCCTTCGGGTCACACAACCCAAACGCTGGCATCTATCGCATTCTTTACAAAATGAAACACTATCTTTGTTAAGTGAGGGCCAGTAAAAACCTAATTGAAGAATTTTGCTGAAGTTTTCTTTGCTGAGAAGTGACCACCGCATGCTTGTGAATGGAAGAATGAAAGGATTCCCCGCTGTTCATTTTTTTGTACTCATCTCTTCATGACTTGGTCTGGGTAGTACTTAAACAGGTAAAGGTTGTTGAAGTAGAAATACCTCACATCTGCCATAAATCGTCTTCAATCTTTTGGGCTCCACTGCGGTGGTATCTGTCCTGTTGCAAGATAATTACATATATCAGCATAAATTGAAAGCAATTGCTCTTTGGGGAAAAAGTCAGGGATAGGAATGTGCTCATTGGCCTCTTGCACCACAAGCCGGGATAAATGATCCGCCGCCACATTCTTAACTCCTTTCTTGCCCTTGATCATCAGCTTGAATTCTTGTAGGAGGAGTATCCACCTAATAAGTTTCGGTTCAACATCTTGCTTGGACAACAAATACTTCAAAGTAGAGTGATCAGTAAAGACAACAATAGGTGAACCTATGATGTAAGAACAAAATTTATCTAGAGCAAATACTACCGCTAACTGCTCTTTTTTTGTAGTAGTGTAATTCATTTGGGCTTCATTGAGCATTTTGCTAGCGTAGTATATTACATATGGTCTATGTTCCTCCCTTTGGCCGAGCACTGCACTGACCACGTAATCACACGCGTCGTACATAAGCTCAAAAGGTAAGTCCCACCTAGGCGGTCGCATAATCAGAGGCGTGACAAATATGCTTTTTAGTTTTTTGAAAGATGCATACAGTTATCTAACCACTCGAATAGGAAATCCTTAGACAATAGATTGGTCAAATGTCAGGCGAATGTACTAAAAATTTTTATGAAACGACGATAGAAACTCGAATAGCCCATAAATGACTTGACATCCCTGACGACTCTTGGTGTAGGGAAGTTGGAGATGGCCTCTACCTTGGATTTTTTTACTTCAATACCCCTTGCTGAAACTATATGGCCAAGCACAATTCCCTTCATCACCATAAAGTGACACTTTTCCCAGTTCAAGACTAAATTCTTCTCCTCACATCTCACTAGAACTTTATCCAAATTTTTCAAACATCCATCGAAGGAATCCCCATACACTGAAAAGTCGTCCATAAAGACCTCTACTATCTTTTCCACCATGTCACTAAAAATCTCCATCATGCAGCATTGAAAAGTCCCCGAAGCATTACATAGTCCAAACGGCATGCGACAGTAGGCGAAGGTACCATAGGGGCACGTGAAGGTGGTCTTCTCTTGGTCTTCCAATGCAATCTCTATTTGATTGTAGTAGGAGTACCCATCTAAAAAGCAATAGAATAGGTGCCCCGCTACTCTTTCCAACACTTGGTTGAGAAATGGCATTGGGAAGTGGTCTTTTCTTGTGCAAAGGTTTAGCTTCCAGTAGTCAATGCAAACTCTCCACCCAGTGATCACTCTTGTCGATATAAGCTCATTCTCATCATTCTCTACCATCGTGACTCCAGATTTCTTAGCTATTACTTGCATGGGGCTAACCCACTTACCATCGGCAATCAAAAAAATGATACCCACGTCAAGTAGTTTTAACACCTCATCCCTCACCACCTCCTTCATGATGGGATTCAACCTTCTTTGTGGTTGTCGGGAAGGTTTGGCGTCCTCCTCAAGGTAAATGCGGTGAGTGCAAATGAGAGGGCTTATTCGTTTGATGTCTGCAATGGTCCACCCAATTACTTCTGTATGCCTTTTCAATACCTCCAAGAACTCTTCTTCTTGTTCCCCATTCAATGTTGAGCTAATAACTATCGGGAATGTTTCACCTTCCCCAAGATAGGCATATTTCAAATGGGAAGGCAGTGGCTTCAATTCCAAATTGGGCTTTTGTTCATTTGAAGGGAAAATCTTTTTAGCTTGGGTTGGGAGCTTCTCAAAAGTAGGGTCCACCTTTCCACCCCTTTCACACTTTTAAATTCCTTTGGCCCATCAATCTCTTCCATGTCAACAAATTCCTCCTCATTCAACTTGAAAGTGCTCATTAACTCCAAGTGTTCCTTGGTACAAGGTGTCAATTCGGTTAACCTCATGTACCTCCTCATCATCACCTAGTTGCTTGGCCAAGTTGAACACATTGACCTCCATCATCATATTCCTGAATGCCAGCTTCATGAAACCATTCATGTAATTACTAATAGCATTAGATGTAGCAAGAAAAGGTCTACCAAGTATAACAGGGATTTGGGAGCAAGGGTTAGCAATAGGGTGAGTTTGAAGCACAATGAAATCAACAAGAAAATAAAAGTTAACCACTTGAACCAAAACATCCTTAACCACTCTCTTAGGTGTTTGAACCCTTTGATCGGCCAACTGAAGAGTGATTGAGGTTGGCTTCAACTCTTCAAGTTGGAGTTGCTTGTACACCGAGTAAGGTAGGAGATTGACACTAGCCCCCAAGTCAAGCAATGCTTGCTCCACCCAGTAATTTTCAATGTTTATGGCAATTGTAGGACAGCCGGGGTCTTTGAACTTCGGAGGAGTGTTTGTCCTCAATATTGAGCTCACTTGCTTGGTGAGGAATGTTTTCTTGTGGACATTCAATTTTCTCTTCACCATGCATAAGTCCTTCAAAATCTTAGCACATAATGGAATTTGCTTGATGGCGTCGAGGAGTGGAATGTTGATCTTCACGTACTTAAACATTTTTAGAATATCAGCATAGTTAGCCACCTTGACAGATGGCTTCAATCGACTAGGAAAAGGAGCAGGCATGGCGGAGACAAGCACACTATCATTAGTCAATTTTTATTGCTCAACCACTTCACTTCCTTTCTTTTCACTCACCTTACCCTCTTCGGTGTCACCCATGATGTCTTCTTCTATTGGCAATGTGGTCATGGGTGGGACCTTTGCCATAATGGTCTTTTTGATTTGTTTGCCACTATAAAGGGTAGTGACTGCTTTGAGTTGTTCATAACTCTCTTTGGTGGGCTCGGATAACTCAATCACATGTTGGCCTTTAGGGTTCTCTTGGGTTGAGTGGGAAATTTCCCATTTTCTTGTTGTGATAACCCTATGTGATTGGTAATTTTTGTGAGTTGAGCTGCCATGTTGTTAAGAGTTGTGGTAGTTTGGCTTTGGATGAAGGCATGAACTATATCCTCCAAGTTTCTTTTGTGAGGAGGTTGGTATGTGGATGGATTGGATGGTCCCTATTGGTTAAAGCCTTGTGGAGGCGGACTTGGTGAAAAATTATGTGGTGGTGGGTTTGACGAATACCCTTTCGAATTATTTCGGGGGTATTGGGAGCTAGACGCTTGCCCTTAGCCATGGTATTAATTTTTCTTGGGAGGCATGGGAGATGAATATGCATTTGAACCATGAGGAATGGGATTCTCATTTCTCTAACTAAAATTTGGGTGATTACTCCACCCCGAATTATAGGTGTTCGAATTGGGAGAAAATGATTGTCTTGGTTGGTTGAATGCATGAAGGTATGCTTCCTTAAGTGTTGGAATGTTAGGACACTCCGATGTGGAATGCTCTACACTCTCACAGATTACACATCCCTCCACAATGTTGGAAACATTAGAGACCTCATGTCTCCAATTGACTTCAAGACTCTCAACTTTCCTTGATAATTTAGCAATTTTTGAAAGTAAGTCTTCTCGGTCTCTCAAGTCATATATCCCTCCCCCTTGTGGTTGACTACTACTCGAGGACGTCCTAGATACATCATTGGGATCCCTAATGTCCCAAGATTGTGCATTTTGGGCCAATGTACTAAAGTAGTCAAGGGCCTCATCAGGGTCTTTATTCAAGAACTCACCATTACACATCATGTCAATGAATTGTCGATGGGTTGGTGTGATTCATTCATAAAAGAAATTTACTAGTTGCCGAGATTCAAAGGCATAATGTGGGATGGATTGTAACAACTCCTTGTAACAATCCCAGCATTGATAGAATTGTTCATTGGGCTTCTCAGAAAAATTTTGAATTTCCTTTTTTAAAGCAGTGGTTCTATGAACAGGAAAATATTTATTCAAAAATTCATAAAGCATTTGAGCCCAAGAGGTAATGGATCGAGGTCACAAGGCATTCAACCATGATTTGGCTTTATCTCGGAGGGAGAAAGGAAACAATTTCAATTGAGCTATGTCCTCCATAGCATAGTTAGCATTGAAGGTTGCAACTATATCTTCAAACTCCTTGATGTGCAAGTAGGGGTTTTACTTGCCCATTCCATGGAATGTAGGAAGTAGTTGCAACCTCCCCAGCTTAACTTGGAAAAGTTGAGCATGGACCAGTAAGAGGAAGCATGAGGGTGTGGTTCTACAGGTTGGTTGAAGGAAATCCTTCATAGACCTCGTCGGAGGGTCCATTTGGATGTTATTCCCTTCTTTCACGAGTGGGGAAATTGCATTCGTGGATTAGGCATTCTAGGTTTAGGCACTCCCCCACCCCTTTGAACATTCGACATTCTAGGTTCGGCCACTCCCCCACCCCTTTGAACATTTGGATTGGCACCAAGATTATCAAAATTATCACCCGCATCCTCAGGTGGGTTTTGGTCAATATTCATGTTGGGGTCTAAGGGTTGTCTAACCAAATGGTTTGGTTTGTCCCTTCCCCACATGCAATTAACTATTTATAAATCAAATTATACACAAACAAGAATATATACATGGAACAACGTACCTCAGCCCATGATAAAGATCACGAGACTTACCAGTGCAGTCCAAAAATCACCTTCTCGATTCGACACTTTGCCTTTCCCGGCAACAACACCCAAAATGCAAGATATTTTCCGTTGTAAATTCCTAACCTCTCAACATCTTCCGTCAATGTCTATATATAATGTGTGTGAAGGGGAGTGTCACTCTCCTTTGGAATGATGTCAAAAGAAAGGGCAAGAGAATGATGAAAATGAAATGCACAAGTGAGCAAAAATGTTTCTCAAGTGCAAGAAGACTTTTGCGTGTCATGTTTTACTTAGAGGTATTCCAAGGTCATTTCCTCGGGGAAGGTTGTGGATCGTTTTGAAAGTGATTTTTGTGAAAAGAAAGTGTAAATTCTTTTGTAGTTGAAGTGTGATTTTGTGAGTTGTGTTGTGATGAAAATGAGTTGGAAAGCAAGTGTTGGCCAATCCCAAGGGTTCATTCCGATGGGAATACCGAGTCAACTCGAAACCTTCCTCCAATAGTGTATAAGTGAACGATTGATTCGTGGGAAGTAAGGGACATAACAGAAGTGAGGATCCAAGCATAACTCGTGACAATGCCTACGGGATATCAAGGATTCACACTCCGGTCCACACTCAACCCAGTCAAACCAAACCACCGTACACCGATGGGAGGAGAGGCGATGAGTTGAGATGGTATACCCAAGCGGAGGTCTCCCTTAGATTAACTAACTTAAAGATTTAGCTACTCATGACTAAAGAAAAACCAACAATGTAGTGAGAATGCATTACAAGGAAATGAAAATACTTGGTGCAGTAAATGCCAGAAGCATAAACTAAATGAGAATGCATTCGATACCCATTTACAGCTAAAAAATTTAAGAACATAGAAGCATTAATGGTAGAAGCTTTAATGGAAGACTAAACTTGAGAACACTTAGAGATTAATGACATTCAAAGCATTAAAGGAAGCTTGGAAGATTCTTACATGAAATTAAAAGACAATACATGGAAGAAAATAGAAAAATCTTAACTTCTCTCTCTAACACTATTCATCTTCTTCCTAGAGCTTCTCTCTATATATTACAATGTATATCTTGCATTTTTGTCCATAGGGTCCTCTATCATGTGTGTGCAGGCCTCCCATCCATAGGAGGCTAAGAAGATGGCTTGGATAGGCTAGGACAAGCTTAGCCTGCACCATTATGGCTTCCCCCTTCTCTCCCATCCACATTAATGCCATTATCTCCAAAGTCTTCAACTAGTGTGCAAGAAGCATGTAAATGTGTAAGGGATATCAAGGGACAAGTGGGAGAATCAATGGTAGGACCCCCAACCAAGTGGAGTATGAGTTGCAGGCGTTCTAGGCATTCTGGACAAAACCTACTGATAGGTTTTTAGCGATCTACCAGTAGGTTTTGGCTACTGGAGTAAACACTACCGGTAGGTTGCCTACTTTGGACCAGTTTTTGTAGAACTGTCATAACGTATGATCTAATTTTCCGATTGTACTGAATGTTTGACACAATACGGACAACATGTAGATCTACAACTTTCATGTTTTGTAATTTTTCAGATTTAAAGTGGATCAGGGTCAAAAAAGAGGAAAACCGAGGTACTACCACCAAATGGTGTGGGTGCTGATGCCTATGTTGCCAGCAGTGATACCTCCTTGATTTCTTTCACTTTTAAGCCTCCAAATCCTCAAATAATGTGTCTATATATTCACCTCACATCTACACATAGTTGCAAGGTTCTAAAATACATGATGTACGTTATAATTACCTACAACATCAAAAATTCAACATTATTCATAATTTCGGCTAACTCTAAGTACTTAGATGCAAAGTTGAGTTAAAGTGCATGTAATGAGGCCGTTAAATATGCAATATTTTGTGCTCATTAGATCGTCATGTGGACATGCCTACCCTCACGCCGAATGACGAGGTTGTGAGAGTGATAGAGGGGCATCAAATTCGGATATGGTTTTGAGCTAGTTACAGGGTACAGCCCCCAATGTGTAGGGAGTTTTACAAGAGGTTGAATGTGGTGGACGAGGACCACTGTATACTCATGAATAACGTGAGAGGGAAGGTCTTTGAGGTTACCCCGTACTTGATAGAGACTTTGATGAAGTACCAAAGGCCTTCCCCCAATACCCCAATTTATCCACACAATGTCAAGGGAGAAAATCACTCCTGGAGTACATGCAATTGATGTATGAGGACCTGACACAATTCAAGAGAAAAATTCAATCCGAGGGCCTCGAGCACACATACAGGGTGATGAACAAAGTCCTACATTATAACTTACTACCTTGGGGTGCGGAGTAAGCCCCAGGAAAAGAGAATCTTGCCCTCTTCTATGCCTTCATGACAGGGAAAAGGATGGACGTGGCCTTGCTGATTTGGGATTTCATGAAGGAGTTCGCCAAGACTAGCAAGCCGAAGATGAATCTCCCTTTAGCCAACTTGGTTACGATGATGTGCTATCACTCTAAGGTAAAGGCCTATGCCTCCGATGTGTTGATACCCCCAAAGTTTGGAGCTATCGGGAAGTCAAGTAGCAGCAAGAGGGCATGTGACGCCCCAAAAACCAGGGGTCCTTTATCAACCATTGATCACCCATCAACCCGCAAAAATACCTATGATTATTACACAACCCGACATCACACCAATAGTATCCCCTTAAAAGGGATCACAAAACCCAATATTTGGATGGATTCTCCCTTGTACCGGGAACTCCCAATGCATAACCTGCGTACACGACATTCACATGACCAATTTGAGTTCCAATATGCAACAATTTATCCTCATTTAATGTTCATTTACATTATTTGAACAAAAGAACCCAAAGTCCAAAAGTATGGCACAACATTCTTAAAATTTGAGATTTTTAGAAAACCTACCAATAGGTTTTTATGGACCTACCGGTAGGTTTTGTCCATTAGAAAATTCATACCGGAAACCTACCTGTAACCTTATCTTATGAAGATCTTGTCTTCTTAAGGTTAAGGGTTCAAGCCCCCTTCCTCCCTCCTCCTCCTCCCCCCCCCCCCAAAAAAAAAAATATAATAAAATAAAATAAAATAAACTTACCTGTAACCTACATGTAGGTTTTGCCCAGAATTGCCTGTTTCACTTGTTTTTTATTTTCAATTACTTCCAATCCATCCCATAACCATTCAATACATGTTTAATGAAGTTTTCCACATAAAACATGATACAACAAGTTCTCTTACAATCATTTTCATATGATTACATGCCCAAAACATAATTTTACAAATATTTTACAAAATACGGTTTAAAAGCCACAAGTTAGCCTTTCTTCATCCTTGATGCCCCGAATGAGAGCCGTCCAGCAGTGTATGCCTTGCACCTGAAATATTTTCCCATAAAAGTTTAGCCACGCTCAATAGGGTATCTCCTAAAGAGGCTACTTCCCAACCTAGATGCATATGAAATGTCATGCAATTTCACGAACAACAAACATTCCAATCAAGATTGTTCAAGTCTATGTTGGAATTCACTATGTTATGCCATTAAATGAGATGAGACTCACTCATGCACTTTAACCCGAGCTCTCACTGGCTCCCACAACACAATGCAATGCCAATGTGTGAAAACCAGGCATTCCAAACCCCCGTCATTGATGTTACACATCGAATGATAATTTTATAAAATAAAATCATGTATCTTTCTAGGATAGCGGACTTTTGGTGTCTCACCGTCGACTCCACACACCAATACACTTTTTTGGACTTGCACCGCCAGAAATGTATAAACGAGTAGTCAGGTCTTGCACCCGAGGGAGAGTCTAGTCCTTCTTTCTATACCCGACACAAGTTTTTCATGAATCTGTGCGACTCAGTTGGACCTTCAATCCAACTTTCCCGAGCCCACCCATCATCCACCAAGTATGGTGTTTGATTAAAGCATGCACACACACATCCACACTCACGCCTAATGCCCATGAATGTGATGTCAAATTCATGCCCAATACGCAATGAATGTCAAATGAGCAATTTTCACCATTCTATAGCCAATTATATCCAAGCATATAATTTCCAGAATTCATCATAATGCTAGCATATCAAAAAGCATATATTAACATTATACCCAACATCAAATCTAAAACATGTTAGCACATAGTCTATGTCAATAACACACTTAATTCATAAGGCACAATATAAATACATAGCATGCCCATATAATACCATTTTTCTAAGAATCACAAACTAGAAATTTTCACACACCAATTTAAGATAGAATTTATTCTACGTAATATCAATACCCATTTCCTCAATTTTTTTCAACAATAGGCAAGGGTTATAAACATCTAGCACCCTACCCATTCCATATACTCACCCTAAGTTGGAAATAAACCTAATTAGGGAGAAAATCCTATCTCTTGAAGCGTAACCCACTTGGTAGAAGCCTTCAAGAATTCCAATCAAGCTCAAGCACTTGATTAAGCCCCATTTTTAAAGCTTCAATTTTTGGTATGGTCTTGTAGCCCACGTCGAGGAGAACAACTTTTGTTCTCGGCTCGGGGTGATTTGACCAAAGTTTGGCCCTTGATCAAAAGAGGAAAGCTTGAGAAAACACTTGTTTTTCTCTCTTCTTCTCTCTCTATTTTCTAACATAAAGACCCTGCTGCACAATGGGGAGAAATCATATTTTCTTCCCCTATTTATAATCTTTAATTCCTTGGTCCACAACGCGCCACACATCCTCCTTTTTCCCGGGTTCGTTTTCGTCCCGAAACGATTAAATTTCGTTCCAATTCAAGTTTAAAATACTTTTATTTTAACTTGCTTTAAATTATTTTTCAACTTTTAAAATTTTATTAAAAATTTTATTTTTGGATCACCCGCGACCCAACTGCCTCGTAAAACGTAAAATATTTGACTATCTCAAAATTCGACGAAAATTGACAGGATAGCTTAATTTCGCGAGATGAATCCAACGCTGAGGTCCATTTCGTCATCCGAGCTCTAAAAAATTTTAATATTGCAATCCCGTATTGTATTAACAAATTACCATTTTGTCCATTTTCATAAAAATTCAAATTTATCCGAATTTTACATCTTTTTCCCCTTAAAAGAATTTTGTCCCCGAAATTCACACACACACACACTCACTTAACCGCATGCATATGCAACAAGTAATACTATACTTAAAATTGTAAACATGTACCTCTATCCTCGAACAAGAATGGATAACTGGTACGTATGGTGTCCTCACGCTCCCATGTTGCCTCTTCTATACCTCGGTGCTGCCATAGCACCTTCACTAGCCTCATAGTCTTGCCTCGCAAAACTTACTCCCTGCTATCCATGATATTCACAGGTTCTTGGTCCCATTCGCATCAACAATCAACTCACCCTAATCCACTACACATGTCAGATCTGAAGTATACTTCTGGAGCATAGAGACATGGAACACTACATAAACACCCAATAATTTGGCGATAATGCCAATTGCTAAGCCATTGTACCCACCCTCTCAAGTACCTCGAAGGGCCCGATAAACCTCAACGACAGTTTTCCTTGCTATTCGAATCTGATCACTTCCCTCTTAGGCATCACCTTTAAGAATACATGATCACCATCCTCAAATTTCAGAGGTCGCCTCCATCTGTCAGCATAGCTCTTCTGCCGACTTTGAGCTGTGAAAATATACTTCCGAATTAAGTCCACCTTCTTTGAGGTATCTCTAATCAGCTCTGGACCCGTGGAGGGTCTCTCTTCCACCTCCGTTCAACACACCGTAGAATGACAAGGCATCTCATATAATGCCACATAGGGTGTTAACTGTATGCTTCCCTGATAACTATTGTTGTAGGTGAACTCCACTAAGGGTATATGCTCTTCCCAACTACCCTTGAGATCTATGACACATGCTTGTAGCATGTCCTCTAAAACTTGGATGATCCTCTCTGACTGACCGTTCGTCTGGGGATAAAAGTTTGTACTCATCATCAATTGTGTCCCCATAGCCTGCTAGAAGCTCTCTCAAAAATGGGTCGTAAACTTGGGGTCCTGATTCGATACTATAGATACAGGTACCCCATGCAGCCAGACTATTTCTTGTGTGTACAATCTGCAGAAATCATCCAGCCTGAAGGTCATCCACACTGCCAAAAAGTGTGCCGACTTGGTAAGCTGGTCCACTATCACCCACACTGCGTCATGCCCCCGTGATGTCCGTGGCAAGTGAGTCACAAAATCTATCGTGACATGCTCCCACTTTCACTCAGCCGACTTCGTAAGTCGGTCCACTATTACCCACACTGGAGCAATCCTGTTAGTCTCTAGTGCTCAGCCTTCACCTACTAACACGTGAGTGGAAATTTGTTACTTTTTCCCAAACTAGAAGAAGAGGATTATCCCGCCTTCTTTTTATCCTTAGCACCTGCCTCTTGGATGCTTCGTGCATCGTTAACCTCTCTCTCAATGGTCATTGTCATCTCAACCATTTAGTCCAAATCTTGCAAGCAATTACCCACAATTTTACCCCAGATGGACAACTTCAACTCATCCTCAAACCTTCTCACTTTAGCCAAGTCGGTGGCCACATAGTCATCGACAAAGCGGCCTAATTCAGTGACCTTAGCCACATACTCCATCACCGTCATAGTCCTTTGCTTCAAGTCTAAGAATTCTCAGACCTTCACATGTCGAACAGCCACTGGAAAGTACTTGCCCGAAAAGCTCCCAGAACTCTCCCCATGTCATTGCCTCTAAGTTCTTTGAGGCCTTTGCCCAATCCCACCACAGATGGACTTCTCCCTCTAGCTAGAATATAGCTGGTCTTATCTTCATGGCATCGGAGGTGATCTCTGTGGCCTCTAAAATCTTGTCAACTTGTTGGGACCAACGGTCAACCACCATCGGATCTGCCTCTCCTAGAAAAGTCAAAGGTTTGTGTGCCTTAAACCTTTGGAGGTTACTTGAGCCTCCTTTCCCCACATTTACACTAGCCTGCACAATGGTGGCTACCATTGTGCCAATAGCCTCCATGAAGGCTTGTTGGTCAAAGGATGGTGATGGTTCATTGTTGTTCTGCCCACCACCTCAGCTACATCCTCTCCCTCTATTTGCCATCTATACATATGTCAAATAGCAACAAAGCATTTACTTAGTAACCCAAGGGAGGGATCAAGTTCAAATTTTGAGATTTCTCTCCTTGTCTCACTAGTAATGTGTGTGCCACCCACTAGTAGTCATGTACACCTTGAACCATCTCATTCATTCTCTTTCTAACCCCCAAGGTTATGTTCTCTAACCCTAGTGTCTCTTATCCATATACATTTAATAATGTATACAATTCACAAAACACATAACACATAACATATAGCATTTAAAGCATATAACATGAAATGCACAATGAACGCAATTGTCTAGACCCATACACCATTAAGCCCTAGGTAAATCGTATACCTAGGCTCTGATACCAAGTTGTGACGCCCCAAAAACCAGGGGTCCTTTATCAACCGTTGATCACCCATCAACCCGCATAAATACCCGTGATTATTGCACAATCCGACATCACATCAATAGTATCCCGTTAACAGGGATCACTAATAAACCCTAATTAGTGTGTAAACTATAATGATTAAGTAATCAACTTTGTAAGAAAAAAAAAACTAAAAATTATCAATTAGGAATAATTATAATTTGTGTGGAAATTAAAGTTTTAAATACTTTATGTTTAAATTTCAGGGTCTAATGCAAAAATACCGGAGAATACGAGGCAATTTTGCAAAACTTGAAACAACAAAGGAGCAAAGTGTAATAAAGACACATGGAACATCTAGCACGCGACACATGGATCAACTGCAAGGCACCTTGAAGCTTAAGAATAAGACACTTGGAACCTCCTGCAAGGCATCACCATCCGGATGGTGATCCTAGGGTCTGGATGGTCACTAGGTGGCAAAGCCTTATCTTTCCACCTTAACCTTACTTTCCACCTCGTGCTTACTTTTCCACCTCATGCTTACCTTTCCACCTCATGCTTGCATTTTGCCTATATATAGGGGTGTTCTCCACCATTTTAGGAGGGCCGACCATCCTAGAGATCCAAAGGGAGAAATCCAAGGGAAGAAAAAAAGAGAAAAAGAAAGAAAGAAAGAGAGACTCAAATACAAAGCCAGTCTGTCCAACACCAATATTCTATATTTCTACATTTCTATTGTATCTTTCTGTTCGGATAGTTGAATTACTGCCACTTTTTTGTCTTATTTGATAATAAAGGTGGTTGTGTTTCAGTTGTTCCATGTGAAAGAAGTTTTACCATGTGAAAGAAGTTTTAGAGTTTATATTTTAATTTCAATTGTAATGAAAACTGCCCGCACTTCTTGCTTGTTTGTAGCAATGGAGAGTGAGTAGTTCACTTATACCCTTCGGTGAAATGTGAATATGTGTATATCATTGGTTAACTTCTGAAAATACTGATGTTTTATTTACATATTTATCTATATATGTATTATAAGCTTCATGCATGATACAGTGATGTGCATAGTTTTGGTGTTGTGCCTGGAATTATGTCATCAGTGCATCATCAACCTACCGGTAAAACAACCATGGTATTCCTATCAGTATGATTTATCCTCCACCAGAACGTTGAGTATGTTTAACTGTTACATGGTACTAAACCTAAATGATCCTAATAAATGGCTTGTCCTTCTGAATTATTAGAGTTGGTCATATATAATAATACTACCAGATGAATATCTACGGTGTTCCTCTCGGTATGACTTGTCCTCCACCGGAACGCTAAATATGTTCTACTATAGCATGCTATAACTATCAGATTAATGACCTAAGTGAGATCCTCATGAATGACTTGTCTTTTTGGATTACTAAGATCGTTTAACTGGTATAAATGATAATTTTCTCAGTCGAACAACCACGGCATTCCTATCGGTATGGTTTATCCTCCACCAGAACACTGAGGATGTTTAACTGGTATATATGTGTCACAGATAAAGTCAAATAAATAATTCAAGTATTCCTCATGAATGGCTTGTCCTTCTGGTTTGCTTGGATTAATCACTTGATACATCTATAATCAGCAAACCTAAGAAGTTGATGTGTTATGAATTAATACCACCAGTTAACCTATGAAGTGTTAGCGTTATGGTTTATTATATATGCACCTACTATTATAGAGTTAATTGAGTAATTCAAGTATTCCTCATGAATGGCTTGTCCTTCTAGTTTGCTTGAATTAATCAATTGACATGAATACCACCAGCTAACCTAAGAAGTTGTTGTGTGATGGTCTATATACATCAGACCTACCGGTTGACTTTCCAGTAAAATAGGAGTTAATTGTGATAAGGTAGCATTTCTAGTATTTAACCAATATAAAGCATATGGAATCCCTAAACTGAAGGGTATCTTTTATATTCTTGTCATTAATACGCTTACCTGCATACTTTATTTAATTAAACTAGTTGTTAATCTAAGCTCACATCACAAGCTATCAAATGATACACTACTTCAAACAACAACTTTACTATTTTTATTTTAAAATCTAAATTACTAAAACTCTTCGTGAGATCGATATTTGGACTTCAACCGAGAAAACTATAATTTGACCACTTATACTTGGGTGTATAATATAATTCAGATCACATAAGAGTGCGAATCAAGTTTTTGGCGCCATTGCCGGAGAGTTATGGTAATTTGAAAAAAAAATAATTAAAAAAATAATAATAACAATATAAATGTTTATTTGTATTGTGTGTTTATAGTTTGTTTGTTTATAGTCTATGTCTGTTCATTCATCAGTAGGTTCTGTAAATCAATCATCTCCTTCGTCTTCATCATCTTCATCTACACAAGAATCCTTTGATTTGAGTATGGCTAGAAACGTACCTAGGGAAGAACAACCTAGAGAACAAGAGGTAGTTCAAAATGTATGACCATTAAGAGAATATCTACATCCTACAAGAACTAATGTCCCATCATGTTTTGTTTTTCCAACAGACGCTCCAAATATTAATATTAAACCAGGAACAATACAGTTAATACCACAATTTCATGGTTTAGAAACTAAAAACCCCTATGTTCATATGAAAGAATTTGAAAAAGTCTATGGAACTTTACAAGATAATTCTGAATGGTCAGAACAAACTGGCAAGCTTTACAAGCTGAGTTCTTTAAAAAAAAATTCATGTGCATCATACTAATACATTAAGACGTCAAATAATGAAATTTTTTGTAAAAGAAGGTAAAACTTTTTATCAATGTTAGGAAAGATGTAAAGATCTTCTTCAAGCTTGTCCACATCATGCATTTGAAAATTGGACTTTAGTTGGTTTCTTTTATGTTGGACTTCCATCTGCAATGCGACAATTTGTTGAAATGATGACCCAAGGAGAATTTATGAATAAAAATCCTGAAGAAGCATTTCAATTTTTTGATACTATTTCAGAAAGTTCCCTGATGTGGGACTCAACTTCTTCAAATATTGTGAAAAATAAGTCATCTACATCTGAAATAAGAAAATATATTTTGAAAGACGATGATGATTTAAGAGCTAAAATGGCTAATTTATCTCGAAAATTAGAAGCCTTAGAAATGAAAAAAATTAAGCAAGTATCTGTTGTATCAACTATTGATCAAGTATATGAAATTTGTGCATTGTCAGAACATGCTGCTGGGGAATGTCCAACTATACCTGCATTTAAAGAAGTGTTAATTGAACAATCTAATGCTGTTCCAACTTACAATAATACGCCTTATATGAATCCATACTCTGAAACTTACAATCCAGGATAGAGGAATCATCCAAATTTTAGTTGGAGAAATACACTACCCACAAATCAAAAGCAAGGTCCACCATAACCACAAAATCAACAACAATATCCACCATATCAACCCCCACAAAGAAGAACTCTGGAAGATACTATGAATCAATTTATTCAAATTCAAATGAGTTTTAATACTCAAACAAGTCAAGCATTTAATGATTTTAAAGCTCAAACTTCATAGAGTATTGAAGATATTAAGAGTCATCTAGCTAAATTAACCCAGTCTTTGAGTACTTCAGAGAAAGGAAAATTTTCATCTCAACCTAAACTTTCGCAAAGTTAGAGTCAAGCTAATGTTATATCTTCTAAACCCTATCCAAGTAAAGTTCAAGCAATCACAACGCTAAGAAGTGGAAAAGCCATTGACAAAACTATTAAACCTAAAATTTCAAAAAAAATACAGAAGGAAATTCCTGTTAATGAACCATTTGAACCTGAACCTTCAATTGAAAAGCAACCAAAAATAAAAAATGAAAAAGATCCTCCATGTCCTATTCCTTTACCTTTTCCTCAAAGGGTCAAAAAACTTTCATCTGAAAAAGGTCAATCCGATATTCTTGAGTTATTTAAACAAGTAAAGATCAATATTTCTTTGTTGGATGCAATAAAACGAGTTATGATTTATGCTAAATTTCTTAAAGATCTTTGAACAATAAAAAGAAGAACTAATGTACCAAAGAAAGCATTTTAAACTGAACAAGTTAATACTATAATACAACATGATACACTTCTTAAGTACAAAGATCCGAGTAGTCTTACAGTCTCATGTCTAATTGGAAATTTTTGAATTAAACAAGCTCTACTAGATCTTGGATCAGTTGTAATTTAATGTCATATTAAGTATACACACAATTAGGGTTAAGTGAACTAAAACCTAGCAATATTACACTACAACTAGTAGACCGTTCAATAAGAATTCCATGAGGAACTGTGGAAGATGTTATTGTCCAAATTGATCAATTATATTTTTCAATAGATTTTATTTTTATAGACACGAAACCAATTTTTCATGAATGTGTATCCATACCTTTGATTTTGGGTCGACCATTCCTAGCTACATCAAATGCATTGATTAATTGTAGGAATGGAGTCATGAAACTTTCATTTGGAAATATAACTTTAGAATTAAATACTTTTAAAGGTGCGAAATGACCTGGACAAGAAGAGGAAATACATGAATAAATTGTGTTGAGACATTAACTCAAAGTTTCTTTGAGAAAGTTTTTCTAGAAAAAGAGTTATTTGCATTAGAATCTATATCTAACAAGGAATCTAAAAATAAGGAAAATCTAGAATGTGAAAATCTATTGTCTAAATCTGTAAAATCTAATATCAAAATCGTTAAGCCAGAATTAAAACCCCTTCCAACTAATTTGAATTATGTCTTTTTAGGAGAAATTAAAATCCATCCTGTAATTATATCATCTAAATTATCTTAAATTCAGGAAAAAGAACTGATAAAAATTTTGAAAAATCACCAAAGTGTTATTGGATGGATAATAGCATATATAAAAGGGATAAGTCCACTTCTATGTACAAATTATATTTATTTAGAAGAGAATGCTAAACCATCTCGTCAGATGCAAAGAATATTGAATCCATACTTAAAAGAAGTAGTTTGCGCTAAAGTAGTTAAACTACTGGATGCTAATATTGTTTATCCTATATCTGATAGTAAATAGGTTAGTCCTATACAAGTAGTTCCTAAAAATTCTAGTGTTACAGTCATAAAAAATCAAGAAAACGAATTAGTCCCAATGCGTACAATCACAGGTTGGCGTGTATGTATTGACTATCAAAAGCTAAATTCTCTCACCAGAAAGGATCACTTTTCGTGACCATTTCTAGATCAAGTACTGGAAAGAATAGCTGGTCATGCATATTATTATTTTCAAGATGGATATTCTGGTTATAATCAGATTGAAATTGCAATAGATGATCAAGAAAAAACTACATTTACATGTTCGTTTGGAACTTTTGCTTATAAAAGAATGTTTTTTTGGGTTATGTAATGCTCCAACTACTTTTCAGCATTGCATGTTAAGTATATTTAGTGGTATGGTAGAACGATATCTAGAAGTTTTTATGGACGACTTGTAAAACCCGGTAAAAATTTGAATTTTTCGAAAAAAGGGCAAAATGATAATTTGCCACTATAATGCAGGGTTAAGATCAGTATTTTTCTAGAGCTCGGATAAACCAATGGACCTCACCGTTGGATTCGCACCACAAAATCAAGCTACCATGTCAATTTTTGTTGAATTTTGAGATAGTCAAATTTTACATGTTTTACGAGACAACTAGGTGACGAATGACCCCACAAACGTTCTCAAAAAATAAAAATTATAATTTTTTTTTATAATTGAATAAAATTTCAAATAAAAATAATTTGAACAAAAACCGAGATTTAATTAAGTCATTTCGGGTTAAAAACAGTCCTGAAAATAGTAAACGTGCGGCGCAATGTGGGCCGCACAATTAAAAAGTATAAATAGGGGCTAAATATCTGAAAAATCAGATATTCTAACCCCAAAATCAGCTAAGTTTAGGCGTTGGAAGAGAGGAGAGAAAAGAGAAGGAGAAAATCAAAAAAATCCAAGATTTCTTTCTTCGATTCAAGGAGCTCCGTTGGTCGAAATTGCTTGGACCAAGAGTTAAAGTTGGTCTATGTGACAACGGCTATGCGTACGTACCAAGAACGAGAGATTTCACCAAATATTCAAGGGGAGGATTTTGTGAAATCAAGATTTTTGGGGATAGGGAGGTGTCTAGAAGCTTTGTCCCACTCGTATCACACTCCAAGAGGTAGGGTTCCCTCCTACTCTAGTTTATTTCTACCCTACGGTGTCCATATGAAATGGGTAGATATATATAATGACTTAGGACTTCCCTATAGTCATGGAAATTAGAAAAAGGGGAATAGAAATGGCTTAGACCAATTTCTAGTTTGATTTGGTTATGTGAAAGTACTTAATAAGCTCTAGAAAAATTGGGTTTATGTAGGCATGCTATGTGTTTATAATGTTTCGTGTGATTTAAGTATGCTATGAACATGATTTATGAAGTAACATGTTTGTAAATTGTGTTGGATATAAATGTTAATATATGCTACTTGATGTATTGACATTGTGATGGTTTGTGGTATTTATATGCTTAAGATATAACTTGCCATGACATATGTTGAAGTATGTGGTTTAATTGATCCATATAGCATTCATTACATATGAGACATGATATTGATGAGCAATGGTTCATTAAATTGCATTTGCACGGAGTTATCGTATCCATAGGCATGATGTGGGTGTGTGTGTGCATGGTGTGATCAATCGCCATACTTGGTGATTGATGGCGGGCTCGAAAATATTGGATTGAAAATCCAATTGAGTTCACGGTTGCATGAAAACTTGAATCGAGTATAGTAAGAAGGGCTAGACACATCCTCAGGTGAAAGGCCCGACTACTTAGTTCATACATTCTCCTGAGATAAAATTCTAAAAAAGTATAATGGCGTACAAATCCAAAGGTGTGATTCCAAAATTCGATACCCAACAAAGACACATGGTTTTGTTATATAAATGATTCATTTGATAGAAAACATCCAGAAATTAATTGGCTTTATGAACATATGATTTTGTTTCAAAATGATCTTTGGATGTATTTCATCAAAGACAAATGGTTTTACACATATGTATTGAATTGTGTTGTGGGAGCCGGAGTAGGCTTGGGTGAAAATGCAGGAGTGAGTCTCACCTCATATCATGACATGGAATGGTAGAAATTTCATCTTGAATATCATGTTCTTGGATGAAATGGATTTATGAATGCGGTTGTTGAATGTAAACATTGCATATGCATTTAGGTGGGGAGTAGCCTCTATAGGAAATATTATATTGGGCATTGGCTCACCCTATATGGAAACATATTTCAGGTGCGGGGTTTATACCGGTAGAGGACTCTCATTCAGGGCCTCAAAGATGAAAAAAAGCCAGACTGTGGCTTTTGTTTTGAAGTTTTGTAAAACCTTTGTTAACACTCCATTTTTGACCTGTAAATTTATGAAATCACATGTGATAAAACTGGTATGGATAATGTATAAAGTAGAAAACTTCATTATACATGCTTTGAATGAAATTGGAAAGGTTTGGAATGGATTTGAAATGCACAACAGGTGAAGCAGGGAAAAACTAGTCAAGCGTACCGGTACGCTGAGGACCAAAAGGCAAACCGTACCGGTACGGCGAAGTCCAGTAGGCAACCCTTACCGGTACGCATACCGGTACACTTTTCAAAAACCAAAAAATTTTGAAATTGTTTTGCCATGCCTATGGACTTTGGGTTCTTTGGTTTCAATGATATAAATGGACCTTAAATGAGATATATTGGGGTATATTGAACCTCGATAGGATTAAATGATAAAAGAATAATGATTCTCGTGTGAGTTATTATTCTGGTTCAAGGAATGACATTAGCATGATGTCGAATCAAGGGCATTTCCATGGGTTGACGGGTCGTCAATGGGACCCCCGATTTTAGGGGCATCACACTGCTTTTCAGTATACGATGATTCATTTAACTTATGTTTAGCAAATCTTGAAAGAGTGCTTAATAGATGCGAAGAAACAAATCTTGTCTTAAATTGGAAAAAATGTCATTTCATGCTTACACAAGGAATTGTTTTAGGTCACATAGTTTCTAAAAAAGGAATTGAAGTTGATAAATCTAAAATTGACTTAATAGCTAATCTTCCTTCTCCAAAAACTATAAAAGATGTTCGATCCTTTTTAGATCACACTGGATTTTATCGAAGATTTATTAAAAACTTTAGTTTACAATCAAGACCAATTTGTAATCTTTTATGTCAAGATACAATATTTGAATGGAATGATGCATGCCAATTAGTATTTGATAAATTAAAAAACATGTTTATTTATGCACCTATCATGCAACCTCCTAACTGGTCTTTACCTTTTGAATTAATGGGTGATGCAAGTGATTATGCATTAGGAGCTGTACTAGGTCAAAAAAAAAGATAAAAAAATCATATGTTATTTACTATGCAAAAAAAACTCTAAATGATGCACAAATAAACTATTCAACCACAAAAAAAGAATTACTTGTTGTTGTGTTCGCATTAGATAAATTTAGATCATATCTGGTTGGATCGTCAATTGTTATATTTACAAATCATGCAGCTTTAAAATACTGACTTACTAAGAAAGATGCTAAAACACGTCTCCTACATTGGATTTTGTTACTTCAAAATTTGATTTTATCATAAAAGATAAGAAAGGAGTAGAGAATGTGGTAGCAGATCACTTGTCAAAGCAAAACTATGAAATAAAGAAGAATCAACTTCGATTAAAGAAACCTTTCCAGATGAACAACTATTTGCAGTAACCGAACTACCATGGTATGCAGATATAGCTAATTATTTAGCTACTGGTACTATTCCTTCTAATTATACCTGGAATGATAGGAACAAGTTTTTAAAGGAGGTACGAATTTTTTTCTAGGAAGATCCTTACTTGTTTAAATACTGTAAGGACCAAATAATACAACGTTGTATACCTAATCATGAAATCAATCCAGTAATTCAGTTTTGTCACTCTGAAGCTAGCGGAGGCCATTTTGCTTCAAAGAAAATCGCTGCTAAAATTTTGCATTGTGGATTTTATTGGCCAACTCTTTTTAAAGATGTTCATATCTTTTGTTTAAATTGTGACAGATGCCAAAGAATGAAAAATATTTTGAAAAGAAATATGATGCCTTTAAACCCTATTTTAATTATTAAAATTTTCGATTGTTAGGGCATCGATTTTATGGGACCATTTCCACCATCCTTTGAATATCTGTATATTTTAGTTGTAGTTAACTATGTTTCTAAATGGGTAGAGGCAATTCTATGTAGAAATAATGATCACAGAACAGTGATCAAGTTTTTGAAAGAAAAAATATTTTATCTAGATTTGGAATTCCTTGGACCATTATCAGTGATGGTGGATTACATTTTTTTTAATAAATTTTTTGAAAATCTTATGAAAAAATACTCAATTTCACATAAAATATTCACTTCGTATCATCCACAAATGTGTGACCAAGCTGAACTAGCTAATAGGGAGATAAAATATATTTTAGAAAAAAGTAAATCTAGATAGTAAGGATTGGTCTTTAAGATTGACTGATGCACTTTGGGCTTACCGTACTGCATAAAAGACTATCCTAGGAATGTCTCCTTATCGGTTAGTTTATGGTAAACCATGTCACTTACCTGTAGAATTAGAACATCAAGCATATTGAGCAATCAAAATAATGAATTTTGATATGGATAAAGCAAGAGTATCATGCAAACTTCAAATTAATGAATTAGAGGAGTTAAGAAATGAAGCTTATGAGAATGCAAAGATTGCTAAATCAAGAACAAAAATTTTTTATGATAAAAATATCATGAGGAAATCCTTTGAACCATCTCAAAAAGTTCTGTTATATAATACAAAGCTTCGTTTATTTCCTAGAAAGCTAAGATCTTGATGGACAACACTGTATATTGTTAAGCAAATTTTCGACTACAGGGCAATTGAAATCGAAAATCCAGTAACTAGGAATATTTTCAATGTAAACGGTCAAAGACTCAAACCATACTATGATGGATTCACTCAAGATGTAACGTTTGTACGACTTTCTGAGCCATTATATGTACTCTAAACTAATATATAGATTATGGTTTAAATATAAAATATAAATACTAATTTTTTGTTAATTGTTTGACATATTAAATCTCCTGAGTGAGAGCCAGATATCTTAATTGCTAGAAGACAACAAATTGCTGATTTTTATTCTCAATGCTGGTTATTACAATTTTTACATGGCAAATAATGTTTAATTTAAGTTGGGAAAGTATAGGTGTGCATTTACTTCTTGTGTTTAAAATAGTAATTTTGATTTAAAATTCAGTTCGTCTTTGTGACTGGCAGACGTTAAAGAATCGAATAGAGAGTCAATTTTAATAATTTTTTGAGTCATTTTAAAAATATTTTTTTAAAAGAATGTGAAAAATAGACGAAAATTATTTTGGTTGAGTTTAATTTTACTACGTCACTTTCCAAAAGATATACATGCGTTGATCATGCAAAAAGCTAG